>VXBW01007825.1:136175-157321 GCA_013400375.1 Thinocorus orbignyianus
CTTCTGCGCTCGCCGAGGTGCGCGGGCGGCGGCAGCGGGGCGCGGAGCTCCGCGGACAGAGGCGGCGGGTGGCTCCCGGTTACCGGTCCCGCCCGGCGCTGCCACTTGTTGTGCGGAGCGGAGCAGCGCGGAGCGGGGCAGGGTGGGCAGCGTGGGGTGGCGGTGGGTGCGCGGCTGTGTCGGGGTGAGCGTGTTTTTATATTTTTCCCCGTCGGGGGTTGGCTGCGGGTGGGTGTCCTGTCCCTCACCCACCCCTGGGTGTGAGACCCGGCGCGGGGTGCTGCGCTGGTGCGTGGGAGCGGGAGAAGTTGCGGGTGTTCTGGGAGCCGAGGCAAGGGCTCGGTGCTCGGAGCAGGGCTCTGTCTGTGTGTTTGTGTGCGGGAGAAGAGCGGGGCGAAGGGGTCTGGCAGGTGTAACGCCCCTTGTGTGTCCGTGGCGGGGGTGTCCCTGCATATGCCACTGGGCTGTGGGTCAGAGGAACGGCGTGCGTGTCGAGGAGCGGGCTGCGTGTGTGTGCGGAGAGCCGGGGTGTGTGTTAGTGTGCGTTACAGAGGGGTGTGTGTGCGTGTGGCAGCGGGGTGTTCGTGCCTGTGCCTTAAAAATAAATAATCCCTGTTCCCTGCCTGGACACGAGTGTGAAGCCGGTGCCGGGGGAGCGGCTCCCGTGTGTTTTTTTTCCGCGGGTGACTGCGTGGGATGCGTCTATGTGTGTGTGTTTGCGGTGTGCGTGTGTGCGAGGGGAGGCGGGGGGCGCCCCGTTCTTTCCCCCCGGGGCTCGCCGGGGAGCTCCGGTGGCCGGAGCCGGCGGTGCCGGGTGCTGCAGGAGCCTCAGCGCCGGCAACCCCGCCGGGGAACGGAGCCCGGCCGCCATCCTCCCTCCCAGCAGGCGGGGGAGGGTGGGTACCGGGAGCCTCGGCTCCCTCCGGCACCCTGCGAGGTAGGGGGTCCCCTATTCGCCTTCCCCAAGGCTCCCCTCAGGCCCTCCCGGCTGCGGTCCTGGAGGAGAGCTGCTGTCGCTGCTGCCAGCTCCCTGCGGCCCTGGCTGGGTGTTTCAGGCCCACGACATTTTTTACCTTCCTCCAGGCCGGGATGGTGAGTGGGATGATGGCAGGGGGAGGACAGGTGCCCGCAGAATCCCAGAGTGGATGGGGGGAACCCCCGGGGTGGGAGAATGGGGGCTGCCGCCCTGGGGAGGCTCTGACAGGTCTCTGCCTTACTAGCTGCTAGAGTTGGAAAGGATGTGGGGAAGGAGGCAGGAGGAGGGAGGGCCCCAGGCTTCACCCTCTTTTCATCACTGTGCGGATCCTAAGAGGTGATTTTGGGGTAAGGCTGTTCCCAAACGAGTGGGGTTCCTCCTCGCAGGGTGCTCCAGCTCAGGGGGTTCAGGCCCTGCCTGCATAAATGCTGAGCAGCCGCAGTGGCAGCCGGAGATGAAGGAAACCATGGGACATGCCAGAAAATGCCCAGGATTCAGCCCCATCATTCCCCTTTGATGCAGGACTGAACATCAGTAGCTGTTTTTGGGACAATATGGTCCTTGATCTCAGCCCCTTTTGCGGAGTGGAGCCATGATTAGCATTTGCTGCTTGCTGGGATGAGCATCAGAGCAGAGCTTGGGAGAAGGGGTGTAAAGGTGGGGGGATTGGTGGGGGGAGGAGGGAAGGGAGGAGGATTAGTACTTGTGTGCTCAGTACAGGGTTTGGATAGACTTGTAAGCATGGCTCTGAGCCACGCAATCAGCCGTTGGGAGCAATAAGAGGGTGGACTTTGGTGCCCGTTCCCGGGGCAGTGCTGCCTTCTGTGGAACTGGGCCAAGGGGCTGTGGGAATCACAGGGAGCAAAGGCTTGTTCGAGCAGTTGCTTAAATTCTCAGCACTTTATAACCTCTCTCATTAGGGTGTTGTGTGGTGGTTTGGTTTTTGTGTTTTTTTTGGAGGGGGGGGTAGGGGTGGCTGAATTCTGTAGGATTTTGTATGCCACTGTCCTCCGAGAGCTTCCCAGTCATGCATTAAGCAGCGTGACTAACGCCTCTCTCATGTGGTTCAGTCTCTCTCACACGCTCCCTGTAGGGAGAATTGTGTGCGTGGAGGAATAGTTGTTTTGGGAGGGGTTTTTTATTTTTAAGGGCTCTGTGCTTTGCCAGCAGGTTGGAAAAAGGTGCCTGGCACCAGAGAAGAAAGTGTGGGATGGTCCTTAGATCCCATGGGAAAATAGCCCGATGCCTTGGACTGGCCCCTGGGAAGCTTCTGTCTCCTGCACAGACGTGCTTTTCCCTGGTGGTGGAGGCTTCCGCCTCCTTCTCCTCCTCTTCACGCCCAGCTCTGGGCTCTCACGTCTGCGCTGTGTCATTCACAGCCCGAGGCACCAAACAGGATTCCTTACCCCGGTGAACCCGGGGCCCCTCGCACCCGCTGGCAATCCCTTGTGGTCCCACTCAGCTTCCCTCCTGTGGGAGTTTCCTTCTTCACCTGCAAGAATGGGCCTTGGGTTCAGGCTCCAAGCCCCTTTATTGGAGGAGAAATCACAGGTGCTGGGCACTCTTGGGTGACTCCCTTCTTCCTCCTCCTGATGTTTCCAGCTCCCTCTTGGCCCAGGGCCATGTGAGGCATTGTCCCAGTGTTGGGACTTTCACCTTTACCTGCGATCTTCCACCTCACATCAAGGCTTAGTCAGGGTGGCATTACGTCACCAGCCGTCATGGCCCAGCCTAGTGCAAACAGACTTGCGCAAACAGACGGGTGGCAGGCGTGGGTGCCTCTCCTGGCTGGGGCATCCTCTGGGAGCGCCTTCCCAGGTCTTCCCCTTCTCCCTGTCCATCCTTGCCGCATGACCATTTCCGAAGGGAACACCAGGGAACGGGGCAATGAAGTTCAGCATGGGTCCCGGCATCCCATGAAAGCAGGTGGATGCGCGTGGGAAGGGTCTGGTGTGAGCCCACACGCGTGCTGTGAGCTGGCACAAGCACATCCTGGCACACGCAAGTACCCCCATGCAGGGTGACATCACGCACATGCACAAGCGGAGGCAACGAAGTCTCCTGGTTTGCAGTAAAATAGTGCCCACACAGGAGCACATGCGTGTCTGGGTGGACACACGCGTGCGTTCGGGGCAGGAAGGCAAAGCTGTGTCCCTGGTGCAGGCACGGGTGTGCTCCTCACGGTGCACACACACATGTCGCACGGCTGCATGCCCTGCTAGGACACTTGTGTGCATCCTCATGGTTCTTCCTACAGACAGACAGTGGTGTTCTGGGCAGGTGCACAGGCGGACACACAGGCACACGCATGTGTGTGCGCATGTGTTCACACCTTGCAGGGTTTCACCTGTAGTGTTGTAGCGATGAGCTGTGTTTCTGCTCAGCCTCTTTATCTCCTCAGCCCCGTGCAGTGATGGAGGAAACTGTGTTTGCCTCTTCTCTTCCTCCTAAGGACATCCATCTCAGAGGTATCTGCCCACAGCGCTGGTCTGGACAGTTATGCATGTCCTCAGCGAGGTGGAAATCCCTCTTCTCCACATGAAGGATGCAGGACAAGGAGCAAGAGTCAAGCTAGGCTTCAGGACCATAGTTTCATCTCTGGAAAGAGATACATTTTCACCTGCGGAGGGAGAGCTGCTCTCTCCATGTCACTGATGAGGCACTCGACCGTGGGGAAGCAGGAGGAGTGGTAGGACCAGGAGCTGCTGGCTTGTAGGAGGTGCCAAGGATGGATGGTCCAGGATTCTCCACTTGTTGAGGATCTGTACAGTGCCAGGGGAGACAGGAATTAGGCAGTTGCTGTGTGGCACTGTGGATGGTGGAGTGCTCACCTCCAGTACGGAGAGAGAGAGCAATGAGAGCGATGAGAGAAGGTTGCTGCTGCCGCAGGGCCATGGCAGAGGCTTCTGCCTGTTGATTTTAGGGCCACTGGGCTTCCTGGGTGCGAGTGAGTTGGGCTGCTCCCCTTCACACTCACTGCTCACTAGAAGCTGCTTGAGTGCTCCTGGATGCTGGAGGAAGAAGGTGTGTTCCCAGAATGGAAGGCAGGCGATGGAAAAGCTGGTGGCCAAGCACAGCTTGAGGCAGGGGCTTAGGGACACAGGCACAGAGGGGGACAGTCTCTGTGGGGCTGGCGATGCACCTCTGCACGCCGGGAGGAGGTTTCCAGTGGCTGGGTGCCTGTGGTGCAGTGTGTGCAGTGTGATGTCTCTGCAATGCAGGGGGGGGGCAGTACTTCTGTCACTGCCTCTGCTGTGGGTGGAGTGGACGCTGGTGGGCACCCAGTGCGTGCGTGCAGTGTCCCAGCCTGGAGTGGGAGGGGATGGGAAGGAACAGTGCGTCTGCAGCGAGGGAAGGGAACAGTGTTTGCTGGCGCAGGGTGTGGGGTTGCCTAGTGACTGCGCGGCAGAGGGGAGATGCTGTGCCTCCCATCGCAGTGTGCAGGGGCTGTGCAGTGCCGGGAAGGCACAGAGTCTGCCCGCAGGGGTATGCCTGCGCTGCTGTGTGGGGTGGGCAGTGAGTCTGCATCCCTCTAATACAGGGGTGGGCAGTGCCCCTCTTCCTATAAGGGGCAGTGGGTGGGTGGCAGTGCCCTGTGTATAGTGCAGGATGGAGGATGAGGATGCTCGGGGCTCCTGCGTCCCTGCAGTGTCCCATGTGCAGTGTGGGATGGAAGATGCTTGGGGGTCCTACATCCCTGCAGTGCTCCATGTGCAGTACAGGATGAAGGATGCTCAGGGTCCTACATCCCAGCAGTGCCCCGGGTGCAGTGCAGGATGGAAGATGCTTGGGGTCTTGCATCCCAGCAGTGCCCTGCGTGCAGTGCAGGATGAAGGGTGGAGGATGCTTCCAACTCTAACCATTCTATGATTCTATGCTTGGGGCTCCTGCATCCCTGCAGTGCCAGATAGGTGTTGCCTTCACATCTGGCAGTGCTGCTCTGTCCCTGCTGTGGCAGTGCCCTGTGTCCCCACAGTGATGGATGGGAGGTAGCTCTGTGTCCTGGCAGTGCCCCACGTCCCTGTAGTGCTGGACGGGTATCATCCCGGCATCCCTGCAGTCCCATGTCCCTGCAGTGCTGGTTGGGTTGCAGCCCCTCATCCCTGTAGAGCAGGCAAAGCCCTTGCCCTCCTTTTGGTACTCCTGTTTCTGCAGGGCTGGCAGATGCATGCAGTGCCTCTGTGTCCTCGCCGTGCGTGGCAGGCAGTGCCCCTGTAGTGCGTGGCACACAATGCTCCTGTGTTTCCCTGGTGAGAAGCTGTCTCTGAGCCTGGCCGGCTCTCATCGGGTTGCTGGCAACAGGCTGTGTGCAGTCCACCCTGCTAGTGTGGCTGGTTGGGTCTAATTACAAGTTTGTGTGGTGACAAAGAGGGTGGACAGTGGCAGGAGTGGCTTCCTGCGAGTGATAGGAAGCCAGGGCTGAGGTTTCAATGACTGGGTTGCTCACTCGAGCAGGGCGTTGCAGGAACTTTTACAAGTCAAGACCAGTCTTCCCGGGCACTTGCTTTACGGAGCCTGCTGGGAGACCAAGGCTGGGGCCAGCTCTGCCAGGCAAGCCCTTGAAGTCCCTTCCTTTTGTGGGGCTGCTTTGGGACCACGTGAAGTCCCACTTGGCACAGAGGATGCACCAAAAGGGATGCACCGGGGAAGAAGGATGGGGCAGAGCGGTCCCAGGGACCTGGAGCTGCCTAACCTCTTGTGTCTGTGTCTCCTTCCAGCTCCCCTGCAGTGCAGGATGAAACCCCTGGCATCCTGCCTGGGCCTGTGGCTCCTCTTGCAGCTCCCTGCCCTGGTCTCTGGGACACGTGTGGTCTACAAAGTCCAGGAGGAACAACCCCCCAACACCCTCATAGGGAGCCTGGCCTCCGACTATGGCTTCCCAGATGTGGGACATCTCTACAAGCTGGAAGTGGGGGCCCCATACCTACGTGTAGATGGCAAAACTGGAGACATTTACACCACAGAGACGTCCATTGACCGGGAGAGCTTGCGTGATTGCCAGCACCTCCTGCCCGGAGAGCCCTGCTACCTGGAGTTCGAAGTGTCCATCACTGACCTGATCTTGAACAACAGCCCACGTCTGCTCGAGGGCCAGATAGAGGTGCTCGATATCAATGACAACACCCCCAACTTTGCCTCACCCGTTCTCACCTTGTCCATCCCCGAAAACACCAACATCGGGACACTCTTCCCCATCCCCATGGCTATGGACCGGGACTCGGGTCCCAATGGTGTTGCCTCCTATGAGCTGACGGCTGGTCCTGAGGCCCAGGAGCTCTTTGGTCTGCAGGTGGCAGAGGATCAGGATGAGAAGCAGCCACAGCTGATTGTCATGGGGAACCTGGACCGGGAGCAGTGGGACTCCTATGACCTGACCATCAAGGTGCAGGATGGAGGCAACCCGCCACGGGCGAGCAGCGCCCTGCTTCGCATCACCATCCTGGACATGAATGACAACGCACCCAAGTTTGAGAAAGCCCTGTACGAGGCAGAGCTCTCTGAAAACAGCCCTGTGGGACACTCTGTCCTCCAGGTGAGTGCGGGGGCTTCTTTCCTGCCTGGGTGCATCAGGGGCAGCTTGGGGAGCATTTATACAGCCACATGCTGCCACGGTGCTTCGGGGGGGAGGAGAGAGCCCACAAGGGTTGCAAGCTGTAGGAGCCCACAGTGTCACATCTACTAAATGGAGGTGGAGAGGATGGGCAGGAAGGTGCAGCCGAAGCGGGGACGTGACTGAGGGGCAGCGGCAGCGCTGGCGGGTGTGTGGGAGCAAGGCTCCGGGTTATGGGGAGGGCTGGGACCTGAGGTCCATCAGGAGCCTGGCTTCGTGCCAGGCCAGTCTCCATGCTGCCCGCAGACAAGACATAGACCCTTTCATAACTTGCATTCCCTTGGCCACTCCATGGAAACACCAGCTCTCAGAGGAGATAGGGGGCAGGCAGCATCCCTGCTGCCCATCCTGGGGGGGGCTGCCCATGACTCTGGGGGTGCTTCGCAGTCTGCAGAGTCCAGCAGCTCTGCCCCATCACGAGCAGTGGCGCAAACTGGCCCAGGGAGCCCTAGGGGATGGATCTCTGTGGATTTGGCTTGGAGGGGGCATTGAGATGATAGTAGCCGACATCTGTTTATCTGCAGCTGCCATCTTAATAAGCGGAGCGCAGCCAGCTCTCATCTGCTGGCTAATTCTGATGTGAATTTTTTTAAGAATTCATTTTTCACTGTTAAGAGAATGGAAGTTGGAAGCAGATAAGGGAACTGCACGGCCGGGAGGAGAATGGGCTGAAATGCTGCCGCTGCTGCCATTGCTCAGCTTTTATCTTTCAGGGGGAAAATGACTTCCGTCTTTTTTGTGAGTGGAGGTAAAAGGTGGAATTTACATTTAACAACTTTCGTTCTCCATCCAAATCTGCTGAGCAAGATAACGGCAGAGCAGCAAATGGTGCAGAGAAGAGGCAGCTCGGAGAGCCGATTAGGGAGGCAAATGTTAGACAAACCTCATCTTCTTTAGAAAGCAAATAATAGGCATAGAGGCAGGTTTATGCGAACGCAGAGCTCCTGACGAGTGGGCAGGGATGGCTGATGCCGTGCAGAGTTTAGGCAGCCTCAATCCCCACTTGGCTGCATCTCTGAATGCTGGAATGGAGCTGCTGTGGCTCTGCACATCTTGCCTTCCCTCCTCCTCATCCTCACCTTGGCCAGGCGGCTGCTTAAGCCCCTCTTTGGGGAGAGTTTTTGCGGAACGAGCGGAGCCAGAGCCATCCTTCCATGCTGCTGCCTGGGTCGTGGCGGCAAGAGTTGGCAAGGGTTCCCGGAGGATTCCCTGCATGCTGCAGCTGGCCAGGAAGGGAGCGTGGCTGACCGGCCCAGCCGGTTTTGCTGGAAGAGCAAGGAGAAACCTCCCTGCCGGAGGGCCGCTCCCAGCTGCTCTGCCGGTCCCAGGCTCTTTACCCCATAGTCCTTGGCCCTAGAAGAGGAAATCCTGTTTTTTTCCCCTGGGCCATCCCCAGGGGATGCCACGGCAGGCAGTGCGGTGGTTTGCAGAGGGGCTCACACCTCCTTGCCCTCCTGCTCACTGTTTTTCCCTCCATCCCACAGGTGAAAGCCAATGACTCGGACCAAGGTGCCAACGCTGAAATTGACTACTCCTTCCATCAAGCCTCAGACATGGTGCGCCGGCTGCTGCGCCTGGACCGCAACACGGGGCTCATCACCGTGCAGGGGCCCATCGACCGTGAGGACGTCAACATCCTCAAGTTCTCCGTCATGGCCAAGGACAAGGGGGCCAATCCTAAGAGCGCCCGCACCCAGGTGGTGGTCACCATCAAGGACATGAACGACAATGCACCCTCCATAGAGATACGGGGCATTGGGCTTGTCACCCACCAGGATGGCATGGCAAACATCTCGGAGGATGTGCCAGTAGAGACAGCAGTAGCTCTGGTGCAGGTGTCTGACCGAGATGAAGGCGAAAATGCAGTGGTGACCTGTGTGGTGGCTGGTGACGTCCCATTCCAACTGCGGCAAGCTAGTGAAACGGGGAGTGACAGCAAGAAGAAATACTTCCTACAGACCACCACACCGCTGGACTATGAGTCGGTGAAGGAGTACACCATTGAGATTGTAGCAGTGGACTCGGGGAACCCACCCCTCTCCAGCACCAACTCTTTGAAGGTGCAGGTGATGGATGTGAATGACAATGCGCCTGTCTTCAGCCAGAGTTTCACTGAGGTGGCCTTCCCAGAGAATAATGAGCCTGATGACCTAGTGATGGAGGTGAGTGCCACCGATGCTGATAGTGGCTCAAACGCCAAGCTGGTTTACTCCCTGGTGACGGACCCCTCTTCCAAGGGCTCGTTCACCATTGACCCCGACTCTGGGGAGATCCGGGTGAAGGCAGTGCTGGACCGAGAGCAACGGGAGCGCTATGAGTTCTTGGTGGTGGCGGCAGACAAGGGCAGCCCCAGCCTCAAGGGCACAGCATCTGTGGCCATCAACGTCATGGACAGGAATGACAATGACCCCAAGTTCATGTTGAGCGGCTACAACTTCTCAGTGATGGAGAACATGCCACCCCTCAGCCCTGTGGGCATGGTGACGGTGATCGATGCTGACAAAGGAGAAAATGCCCGCATCCAGCTGTCGGTGGAGCAAGACAATGGAGATTTTGTCATCCAGAATGGCACTGGCACCATCCTCTCCAGCATCTCTTTTGACCGGGAGCAGCAGAGCACGTACACTTTCAGACTCAAGGCGGTGGACAGTGGGGATCCTCCCAGGTCTGCCTACGTTGGGGTGACCATCAACGTCTTGGATGAGAATGATAACGCCCCCTTCATCACTTCACCCTCCAATGCCACCTACAAACACATCTTGCCCCATACCAGCCCTGGCCAGCAGGTGAGCAAGGTCAAGGCAGAGGACATTGACTCTGGTGTCAATGCGGAGCTGACCTACAGCATCACAGGAGGCAATCCCTTTGAGCTCTTCCAGATCTCCCCGCAGAGTGGAGACATCACCTTGGAGAAGGAGATCCTGCGCAAGCACCATGGCCTGCACCGCTTAGTGGTGCGTGTCAATGACAAGGGCAAGCCCTCACGGCACGGCACAGCCCTGGTGCACTTCTACGTCAACGAGACGCTGGCCAACCGCACGCTGCTGGACACGCTGGTGGGGCACAGCCTAGACACACCACTTGACATAGACATCGCTGGGGACCCTGAATATGAGCGCAGCAAGCAGAGAAGCAACATCCTCTTTGGAGTCATTGCTGGCATCGTGGCCGTCACTCTGGTCATTGTGCTGGTTGTCCTGGTGCGCTACTGCCGGCAGCGGGAGGCCAAGAGTGGCTACCAGGCAGGCAAGAAGGAGACCAAGGACCTGTATGCACCCAAGCAGGCCAGCAAGAGCAGTAAGAGCAAGAACAAGGTGAAGAAAAGCAAGTCCCCGAAGCCACCCAAGCCCACAGAGGATGAGGAGGAGACAGGGCTGCAGAAATCGCTCAAGTTCAACCTCATGAATGACTCTGTCAGCGACAGCCCCCGCATCCACCTGCCCCTCAACTACCCGCCAGGCAGCCCAGACCTGGGTCGCCACTACCGCTCCAACTCGCCGTTGCCCTCCATCCAACTGCAGCCTCAGTCGCCCTCTGCCTCCAAGAAGCACCAAGTGGTGCAGGACCTGCCAGCCACCAACACCTTTGTTGGCACCGGGGACAACAACTCGACAGGCTCCGAGCAGTACTCGGACTACAGCTACCGCACCAATCCCCAGAAATACACCAACAAGCAGGTAGGAGAGCTCATCCTGAGGCCGGCAGTGGCCCCTCCCCTGCACCGGGGAGCCATCTGGACAGAGGTGTGGGAGTGAGCCTGGACTGGCCCCCAGCCCTGCATGTGTGGCCTTGGGGGGCTGGCGGAGGACAACCCTGGAGCCGAGCCATGAAGCCTGGTCGTGGGGTGGGGAGGGAATCAGGGAGGGTGGAGGTGCGGGGGGGAAAACCAAAGACTGTCAGAGCCCTTCTTGGAGCGCCCGGGGCTGGGTCCTGGTGGCGCTGCCTGTGTGACGGTGATGTGAAGGGTGCTACGTGCATGTGCCTCTGCATGTGGAGCTGTGGGGAGGGTATCCCACCCGTGCGGGTCCCCTCTGGAGACTGGCTCTAAGAGCACAGGGGAGGGCAACGTCCACCCTCCTACCCATCCCTCCGCTTGGGCTGACTGGTGGGGAGGAAAGACTGGTCCTGCTTCTGCCACAGCTCTGCATTCCCAGCCCTGCCCCTGTCCAGGGAGCAGCAAGGAAGGCACTAGCCTGGCTGTTGGCCAGCTCGGCTCTGCTAGAGCGGCTGAACCTTTCACCAGCCCTGTGCAAAGCTGTCTAAAAAGGGAGTTTTGCACCCGCCGTGGCTGCCCAGGCAGGTGGGGCTGGGTGGAGGAGCACAGCTCTGCTTTTTTCCCAGGCTTAGGCTTGGGCTTCCCCCAGGCTTGGGCCCTCTGCCATAGCCAGCGTGGTGAGAAACTGGGCTTCCCTTAGCGTGAGCATGGGGGCCCGGAGTTACGGCTCTGCAGTAGCCGCAGAGGAGGAGGAGAGCGGATCTGGGTGGCCAGGGCGCTTTCCTCTGGGTGGCACGGGTCTGGCCAGGTGCCGGGGCTGGGTCTCGGGTTCGGGGCTGTAGAAACGGGGCACTGGGGTCTCTGCTGCGTGCTGCGGTCGGGTCACTGCTCTTGGTCTAACCGGGGTTTTCTGCTGCGTGCAGGGCAGGGCAGAGGTAGGTCTTGGCTGTGTACTGGGAAGGGCTGCTCGCTGGTGTGCACTTGGAGCTTGGAGCTGTCCCAGAAGGTCATGGGATGAGCCCAGAGCTTGCAGGACCCTCTTTCCTCAGGCTATCTGGCCAGTTAGCTTGCACTACGTTTCTGCTTTGGCGCCTGTCCGGTCTATCCTTAAATAGCTAGGGAGGGAGAGGGGGAGTGAGTGCCTGTGGCTTTGCCTTCTTCCTGGGGCCCTGTGGGTGAGGACCACCCACTTCCCCACCATGCTGTACCCTCTGTGCCCTGTGGAGACCCCTGCTTCCTTCTTTGTACTCCCAGTGAGCGGCAGGCTGGGCTCCTGCCGTGGTGCTGAGCTCACCTGCCCTGTTGGATTTGACTTCAATAAAGTTTTCTATTTTTGACCAGTTGTGCCTTATTTTCCCTGCTGCCCCCGAAGATGCTCTTGCTCCCAGCAATTTTCCAGGCATATTTGCCATGTCCCCAGCCATCAGAGCACCCAGGCCCTGCAGCACCCAGAATTGATGCTCACATGGGCTTACCATCTCCACAAGTCCTCCACTGTGTCCTAGCATGGCCAGTCCAGAGGCCTCATGGTATTGAATCCCTCCTCCCCAGATGGACATCTCCCATCTCCAGAGGGCCTGGCCCTCTAAGGACACAGTTTTCTCCAACTCATGGTTCACAGCACATGCATGTACATACACACACACATGTACATGTGTGTCACGGACCAGCCATCTCACCTTTTTTCCACTCCAGTACCCCCGGGCATAGATTCTGCTCGTTCATCCCCATGTCCTCCTGAGTCCCACCTATGTCCCAAAGCTAAATGTGTAGAGGAGCAGGTCCCTGCCACATGGTGCCTGGCTAGCATGACCCAAATCCTGCCAGTGAAGCCTGGAAGATGCCTGCCTTTCACCCACCGCAATGCTGGAATGAGAGCACACGTGATTGCAGATGGAGCCTTGGTGCGTCAGCAGCACCGGGGAGGAAAGCACCCGAAGCAAAGGTGCTCCCCCCAGCCTGGGATGTGATGGGCACCCTTGTAGCAAAGGAGAGGTCCTCCCAGGCTGGCAGGCGCTCAGACAGCAGCAGGGCTGAAGGAAGGCGATGGAGACAGGCAGCCACGCGACCCATAAATCTGTCTCTGCCCCTCCTGGAGGGCAGGTTGGGGGCAATGCTGCTGCCATGAGGCTTACTCAGGCTCTTATCTCCAGCAGGATGGAGAGAGGATGGATCCTGGTAGGCAGAAGCAGCACAGAACTCCCTCGCCAGGTCCCGGTTGGGGCCATCCTACACCCTCCTTCCTCCAGCCAAGCATTGCATCTCAGGGACCCCATTCCTAGCCACCCTTACTTCTTTCTCATGGTTTTTCTTTCAAACTGGGTCAGACAGTCATCCCTATGCCTGTCACACCAGCTTCACCTCTTCCCCAGGGACTCCAACCGGCCGCACCAGGCTGCTGGAGAAAGAGGAGCCCTGGCGCTGGGAGAGATTAGATCATCTGGGGAAACCAGTGGTTCTGGCTTTGGTGGTTTCATCCCTGTGCCAGCCTTGGCTCTCACAGCCTCCTAGTTTGTTTTGCTAACAGCATAAGGTTTTATCTTGAACCATCCAGGAAGTGTCTGGGCCTCCTAGGCAAGCAAGGCTGGGACCTGCAGGGAGATGCAATGGCTGCAGAGGAGGAAAGGAGACAGCAGCAACCACCTAAATAACTAGTCCCTGCAGGGCTGGGCAGGGCAGTCTAGGGGCTTGGCTCAACCTTGCTATCTGCTTCCCTTTGGGAACTTTCTGAGGGAAGTTTCCCTTCTTTCATTGTCCTCGCCAGCTCTTTGATGAACCTGGGGCAAGAACACAACCTCTCAGATGCCGGCGTGGGGAGCGTCTCTCTCTTTTGCCTTTACCTATCTCCCAAACTCCATCCTTTGGGGCTTTTTTTATACCGGGGCTGGGTGTGTGTGGGGGTAACTCTAGATCTTTTCCCAGCTACACAAACCCAAGACTGCCCCAGGTCCTTACAGCCCCCTATCATCTGAGAAGCTGTTTGGAGTGATGTTAACTTCAGTGAGCTACTGCGAGCTCAGCAGAGGCACCCGCACCTGCCTGCGGGCTCGGGACCACGGCGCAGAATTAATTACTCTTGGGAGGGGGAGGGGGATGAAGATTAATATTGTAAGCGTAGCGGACAGAATGAAATTGTCTTGTTTTAGAATTTATCTTAGAGTCCCCAGAAATTGCACGTTTAGGTGTTGGCAGATGTCTGGGAAAGTCTCCTACTGTCCTGGGTCAATGGATTTTTCTCAAGGTTGTTCACACGGAATGAGCTGATAAGCGGATCCAGAAATGAGCTGCAGATGGAGCTGAGGGTTCATGGGGGACCTGCCCTGTTTTTGCCCAGTTTCAGAAAGACATTGTGCTGGGAGCAGTTCCCAGGCACTGCAAATCAGATCCTGCTCCTGGGATCAACTGTGCTTGGTTCCGAGGTGGCTCTGGAGTGCGGAAACTGAATGCAGGAGCATGGCAAAGAGGTCCAGGGGTCTGAGCCCCAGCTGTGCAGGGAAGAGTGACTGGGCTCTGCAATATGACTGGGAATGCCAAGTGGCTTGTGAGCATCAATGGGGTTCTGGTGGGAGCTGGGAGAGCACAAGAAGGGGATGAGGAGTGGGACATATACCATGCTGGCTTGTGGGGCGTTAATGAGGATGCTGAGAAGCTCAGGAGCAAGGCAGGATTTTGTGGTGGCTCCTGGCAGGTCTGTGCTGGGGCACTTGGTTTTATAGCAGAGAGTACTGCCCTGTGGGGCATTTGGGACCTCAAAAACGAAGAGCTTCAGCCACAGGAGATGAGCAACCCTGTGGTACAGCCTGTGCAGCCAGGGACAGTGTGGGTGTGCGCAGGCTGTGCTGCAGGGGGAGGTGACAGCAGGGTGTGCTCAGCCCGAGCTCAGCCTGCGGGAGGTGGCAGCGGGGTGCTCACAGCCTGCGCCCCACAGAAGGGTGGCACAGGGATCTCTGTGGCAGGAAGACATGTACAGGACATGTGACAGGCATTGGTGATGCAGGGGGGATGCAGCCTGATTCTCCTCTGGGAAGAGGTGGCACTGAAGGGGGTACAACCCTTGTCCCCCAAGGAGGTGGCAGTGGGGTGTGTGCTGTGAGAAGAGGCATGGGGCGAGGGTACCCAGCTGGTAGCACAGGGAGAGGTGGCACAGTGTTATGTGGAAGCTGTGCTGTGTGAAGCAATGACGGTTGGGTGTCTGTACGTGGCAGGAGGTAACGACAGGGTATTCATAGCGTCCAGCTTGGGGCAGGTGACAATTTCTCCATAACCAGCAAGTCTGCAAGGAGGCAGGTGGCACTTATTTCCCTAGCCCATCAAGGAGAGCATTGGGTCTCTCCTGCCTGACAGTCCCCAGCCCCACCAGTGCTTGGAACCTTATCCTTCGCTCCCTTGAAGGGAGCCTGTGCTACCTGCCTGGGGCTTCTCACATCAAGCTGGGCTGCCTGGGTGGCACTCATCTCTGGCCATTTCCCTTCTTCTCACCCTACTGAGCCAGATGTTCCTCATTCCTCCCTGCCCCCCTCTTCCTCTTGTTTCTCCAACCCCTCAGGCTTTCCCCTGACTGCCGCCCTTGGAACCAGCATTGGTCTGTGATGAACACAAGCTTCCCTAGCTTGGTTCTGGGGGACTTGTCTTTGTTTTTCCCCTCACCCTTTCCCCTTTCACGATTGTATCTGCTTCTCTCCATCCCTCTCTCCCAATCTTCTCCCTGCTCTGTTCCGTGTGACTTCCCCTTCCCTATCGCTTTCCCCTCCCCGTCAGTCACTGCTGTTGGGCTGTCTGCTGGCCCCGTGACAGAGAGATGCTGAGCCCTCTGTGGTGCAGGGCTGAGCCCCTGGCTGGCTCCGACAGCCGAGCTGTGCATCCCCTGCGCAATGAAAGCACTGGCTGTGTGGGCAGCCGCCCAGTCCAAGCCACGCTGATTGATATTCCCAGCACTGCTCTGCCCGCTCGGCCGGGCTCTCAGCTGCGGTGCTGTTCCCTCTGCTCAGACCAGCCTGGAGTGGGGCCCATCCCTGCAGCCTGCTTCAACAGTCACCCAAACCCTGGGGCAAAACTCATGCCTGCACCACGGACTGTCCCTGGGCACTTTGTGGTCCCTCTGCCCAGAGAGGAGTATCACAGCATCACAGAATGGTAGGGGTTGGAAGGGACCTGTGGAGATCAGCCAGTCCAACCCCTTGACAGAGCAGGGTCACCCAGAGCAGGTTGGACAGGAACATGTCCAGGTGAGGTTTGAATGTCTCCGGAGAAGGAGACTCCACACCCTCTCTGGGCAGCCTGTTCCAGGGCTCTGCCACTCTCAAAGGAAAGAAGTTTTTTCTCATGCTTAGATGGAATTTTCCATGTCCTAGTTTGTGCCCATTGACCCTTGCCCTGTTACTGGGCACCACTGAGAAGAGTCTGGCTCCGTATTCTTGCCACCCGCCCTTTAGATATTGCTCGGCATTGTTGAGGTACCTTCTCATTCTTCTCTTCTCCAGGCTAAACAGCCCCAGGTCTCTCAGCCTTTTCTCACCAGAGAGGTGTACCAGTCCCTTGATCATCTTTGTATCCTCCACTGGATTCTTTCCAGCAGTTCCCTGCCCTTCTTGAACTGGGGAGCCCAGAACTGGACACAGTTCAGCCAAAGATGAAGGACAAAGTGGGTGGAGGGTGGGGTGCCCCCGGGTGAGGACAGAGCTGGGATGTTCTGGGACGGGGTGGAGAGTAGGCTGGGGTAATGAGAGGGTGCGTGATGTAGGGCAGGATGGGGTAGGGTGCTGCGGGGGAGAGCGAGGGTGAAAGGATGCGTGGAGCTCAGGAGCTCAGAGCAGCTCTGTCCCTGGGAACTGTGTCAGCTCAAGGTGGGTAGGGTGTGGGGCAGCAGTGAAGAGGTGGATTCTGTGCTGTTGTGTCCCTGGAGTTGGTTTCCACCTGGGACCCCCAGTGTCAATTGTGTCCAAGGGCCATGCAGCTGGGCATGGGCTGATTCACTTGGGCCTGTGCTGGGGGAGGTTGCAAAGAGCAGGAGCTCCCCTTCATGGGGTCTTGGACCCTCAGCCCCTGCAGTACCCTGCCCAATCTCTCTTTTGCCAACATGTTCTTTTGAAAGCTGCCTCTGGAGCTGAGCCCTGTGCCAATCCCAAAGCACTTTCCTCCCCCTCCGCCCTCCATCTCCACATGGAATCATGGAATTGTCAGGGTTGGAAGTCTGGTCCAACTCCCCTGCCAAAGCAGGATTGCCCAGAGCACATCACTCAGGACTGCATCCAGGTGGGTGGCTCTTGTGTACTGCCCTACAAGATGCAGTTACTCAACCCAAGCTCTGCTCTTGGGAGAAACCGAGATGGTCAATGGAGATTACGCCAGAAGTGACTCTTCCCACAGTGCCCCAGGAAGCGCAGTCTGCTCGGCTAAGAGAAGAATCAAACATGGTTGCGGAGGAGCCTGGTTGCAGGGGCACATGACACCTTGATCCCCCTCTTCTTGTCACCTTTGATGCTAGCTGCCATGTCCATCAGTCCAACCTGAATGAAGCTCAGTCTTGGTTTCACCTCTGGGAGCCAGTCACCTGTGACTCAAACCAACTCAGCCGCCCCCCAGTAGGTTGATCTCGTTTTCTCTCTGACTTTATGAATTTTTCTGCAGGTCTCAGTCTGTACCTTTGAGGACCCGCTTTCCATATCCCACCAGTAGTATAGGTTTCTTTTCCTAGTGGCGTTCCCAACTCAACCCTGTGGTTGAGAGCACAAGAGGAAAAGGAGGTCAGACAAAGAAAACAACTTTTGCATCAGTGTCTTCCCATGCTATGAACTGTTTACTGCCTCAGTCCTTCAGAAGCTCACAGGAAAGAGTGGGTGGGAGAGTAGGTTTGTGACCTGCTAGGAGGGCAGGAGAAAGCTCATACGTTTACATCATTTACAGCCATTTTGGTATTCACAGCCATGCCCTGTGGATCCTCCCCAAAGATCCCTAAAGAGGCCCCTGCCCTGGGAGGTAAACATCCTTCTGAGCACCTCTTCGTTTGCAAAATACCCACCTCCTGATCTGCTGTCTAAGCAGGGCACAGCTGGGCAGCCGTCTATCTTGGCAGATTTCATCAAAGCTGCCATTAGAACCATCATTTGGGGAGGGCAGCAGATCACCACCTCTCCCTTGGAACTGCTCCTGCTCCTTAGCAAAGCTGTTGGGGCTGAGTGCCCTGATTCAGCTCCTCCGAGACATCTCTAAAGGCCTGAGCAACCTGAAAGCCTGGAGCTATTTAGCTCCCACGTGGCCTGGTTTTCACATGCTCCAAACTCCCCTATGCTCTTGAGCAGCTGCAAAGCTGCTGCCAGGGAGGCTCTGACAGATATCCCATCCCTGCTTGGGGGGGACTTTCTTGTCTGAGCTCCGGACTGAGATCGCGCTCTAAATGTCTTGCTAATGTGATGTCTGATGTTCCTCTTACACTAATCTGTTAATCTTTCTGCTTCTTCATCAAAAGCACTCAAGCCCAGTAGAAAGCAAAATCAGTATTTCAGATGTTTGAAGAGCCCTTTGTTATTATTCAGGCTGGGCAAGACCTTTTAGGGTGTTGTGATTCAAGGCCCTAGGAGTGCCTGGAGGAGCTTGTGCTGTTTTTTTCCAAGGATTTCAAGTAGATCACAGTTTATTAAGGGCTATCATGATGTCTCTTGCCTGGTGAAGAGAAATAAGAAACCTCCTTTAACGTTTAGGAAATTTTTCTTGAACCACAATTTGCAATGTCTAGCCGGAGGACTTGACAGCTCCCCCAGGGTTTGAGGAGAGGGTAGAAACAAGCTGTCTGCAGCTCATCCACACTAGGGGTCCTGTGCCGGCATGAGTGGTGATGCCAGACCAGTGCAGGTGAGATAAGTGGCCGTAACAAGCCTTATAGTATTACTTGTCTTACCTGTTTGATCTCTCCAAATGAAGGCTTGTCTTACCCAGTATCATCACTCATCATTAGGCACAGGTTGGTTGCAGACCACTAAAGCGAGGGCTCTGCTGATGTCTACACCACGTTGGTGCACAAATACATAGAACAGACACAATTCCTTCACTGAGCAGGAAAGTCTTCAGCCTTTTGCCAATGGATACAGAGACGGCTAGAAAATAGGGTTGCCATCAGAGGAAGATTTTCAATTTGAAAAGAATTCAACAAGAATTGACTTTATTTTTTTTCTATTTTGGCGGAAGTCAATCAATGGATATAGATGTATAAATATAGATATTTTTTCTAATAATTTCTAAATGCGTGATTCTGACTGACATTTTTGAATGCAACTTCATAATTAATACTCAGCTTGAATTCTGAAGTGAAAGTTACCTTTGCAAGAGCATCATTTTTTTCATTTCTGCATGTCAGCAAAGATATCCCCCCTGCCCCATCTCTGAAACAAGAAACTCACTTGAAAAATTATCTGATTTCAACAAATTGACATTTTTTCCATTCAGTGTCTTCCACTGAAGCATTCCTGGTTATTTGTTTTTAGAGTCCTGACTCTACGGCTTGGAACCCCTGCTCTCCCCAGAGCTTTCAATACTATCTGTCAGCTCCACTGGGTGCAACTGGGAGCTAGATTAGCTCATTATTTTCCCAGCATTATTTTCCCACTCTGCAGCTGTTGGATTCCTTGAGGGCTTTATTCAAGTGTTACTCCCAGTCCTAGAACCTTTTTCTCCCCAGGATCTTCAGATGGTTTTAACGTGATTATGAGACCTCCTTCTGTGTCCCGAGCAATTTCCGCTCTGTACGAACTATCTACAAAATGGCTCTATTATCAGCTTTAAGGTGATAGACATTTCAGGACACCATGGACAGTCCAATTTAGACATTATTCCGGAAGATTATGACCCCTTTAGATTTTATGATTCACCCTTCAGATGATTTATTTCCATATTTTCCTTTCTAGTCTTCATTTCAACCAAAGAAAAGCCAAATTGCACATCTTTGAAGGGCTCAGAGCTCTGATAGGCTGAGAGGTTAGGCAACCTCTGTCCTGAGGCTGTCTAAATGGGTTTCTAATTGTGTTAGATCTTGCTATGAGTTAGATAAATTCGATCTGACCAGGCAGGTTGGCACCAGGCTTTGGCGGCTTCTTTGAGCATCATGCAAATTTCAAGAGGCTTCAGGGCACCTATGTGGAGTCAGCCCACATTTTACCCAGATTTATTCATTAAATAGTGCCTTGGGAGCTGATGTCCATTTTAGGATGGCTTTTCTGCTATCATTATTTCTGCAGGACTCCTAGCACCTCTCTTCTGACTGCAAGGTCAGCACTTGCTAATTGTCAGTAATGGAAGCCATGCGAACAGCCACTTAGAAGAGCAGCTCTTCGGATAATACCTGGGTTTGGGCAACGTGATTCGCACGGATTCCCGTGCATCTTTCCTCCAGTTGTGGGTTCCTTCTGTAGCTTCATTTGTCAACAATGAAAGCTGAAAGGTCGCTGGGGACAACTCTCACTTCAGACACTGGGATGGGGATGGACACAGGGATTTGTGGGTAGAGCACAGCCCTCAAACAAGACCTTATGAGCATTAGATGGAGCAGAACTGTCAGCCCAGTTGCTAATGTGCTTTGTGCAACCACTGTGGCTGTGATTTAGGTGACCCCAGCAAATTGTCAGACTGATAGATCAGAAAAATGGGTCTTTAAGTCTTCTTTTGAATTGTCTGCACTCATTTAGAGACACCACCTTCAAATCTGGGGAGGCTTGAAAGGTTTTTTTGAATGAAGGAGCGGTCTTACAAGTGCATATAGACCACACCTTTGCTTATAGCTGGGTCCATCTGTCTCCTTCCCTTGCTTGTGCTGTCTGGAGTTGTCCTGCCTGGTTGCTCCATCCTTCCCTTGTCCAAAGCAGGCAGAGCCCCTGGGACCTATTCCCTTGTCCCACACCAGCTCTTTCCTCAATTCCTTCATGTTATACTAAAAGGGAACAATCTGGTCCTTCTGGGGAGCTGTAGCTCTGGCGTTGTTTGTTCCACTTTACAAAGTAATAGTGAGCCGTTGTGCCTCTGAAAATCTGGACCTGAAGATGCTGCAGCAGGGCAGGGAGGAACATCTGGGGCAGACAGGATCCCCAGACCATGAAGGGGACCAGAAGACCACAAGAGGGAGAATCATAGAATAGTTTGGGTTGGAAGGGACCTTTAAAGGCCATCTAGTCCAAGCCCTCTGTCTTACAACGTGATTACATGTTGTGTGAAAGTAGAGGAGCAGAGGATTACCATAGGTGCCAGGACACTAACATCAAGCCAGGGTAGCATTTACCTTCTCTGCTTGTATTCACTCTTCCTCCCTTATTGTGCTGCTCCGCCTGGTGTTGTGTAGCATTTCAAGCTCTTCACATCAGGTGCAGGTGTGGCAGCCCTGGGCATGAGGGTGGGTGCGGGAGAAGTGGGGGATGCTCTTGGGGATTTTCTTCTTCAAAAGTTAATGCAGCAGCCAGACAGTGGGCTGCTGGAGTAGCACAGGAAAGGATGGGAAGAACTATTTGGTCTGACTCCGTCCTTGCTCCAAAACACCAGCAGAAGCGGATGCTGTTGCTCTGACAAGCTGTAAAATGGTCGACTGCTTGTGTCCTGTTTCCGAGAGCCAGAGTGTCACCCTGGATAGTTCTTGGCAATTCAAATCCAGCTTTCCTCGATGCTTGCCCTGGTTTCCACAGGCACAATATTCCTCTCAGCCTCCTGCTCTGAAGCATGTGCTGCGTTGCACTGGAGCTCCGCTCCTCTCCAGACGTGACACCAGCAAATAAAATAATTCTCAAATGCAGCAAAGCCTCCATCATACATGAAAAGCTGGGTCTGTGTAGCCTGGGCATAGTCCCTGGGCTTATCTTCCTTTTTTTTTT
>VXBW01007825.1:157337-192128 GCA_013400375.1 Thinocorus orbignyianus
TTTTTTTTACCAGTAGCCAGGGATGCTGCATAGTTCCAGGTTGGTTTGTAAAAGAGAGGGGGTTCATGAATTAATCTGAAGTTGACTAACTCATGTGCTACAATGGCTCCCTTGTCACTTATTTTTATATTCTGGGCATTGGGTCTGACATTGCCTTTCGCTTTCAGCCCTGTGAGTTGCTGCATTGTGGCGGCTGTTGGGGAAGCAAGCTCCTTTGGCAGCTGGCTGAAAGGCCGTTGAGGTTCCTGGCATGCGGGGAGGCACAGGAGCAATTGGAGGCTGCCAGATGAGTCCATTAGCTGCGGATGCTACTTTGGGATCGGCAGCGAGGTAGTTAACAATTTTGATATTTCCACCACTCCAGCATTAATCAGCAGCTTGAGGGGGGGGAGCAGGGTGGCTCGCCTCTGTGGGGACTGTTGCACCACACCATTCCTGTCGGCAGGAAAAGGGTGCCCGGGGCGGATTTTTAGGTTTCCTTTGTGAGCAGAGCTATTTCTGCTCTGTCAGATGGGACCTCATTACTTGCCTCTCGGTCCATGCCGCCTGTGCAGGGGGTGATGCTGTGAGTCTGGGGGGAGTTGGTGTGACTCCACACAACCCTGTACCCTCATAGACCTGCTCTCATTTCGGCTGAGTTTGTTTTCCTGGGTTTAGCAAGGAGGAATAGTCTGGTGCAGGTGCTGATGGGAGCTGGAGGTGTTCACGATGAAGGGAAGAGGCAAGAAGGAGTGGGACAGAGAAGCTCCTTGGCAGGGACTGGTGTTGGGCGTTTTTGGGGCGTGCAGCCAGGACCAGGCAGGCTGGGGAAGGCTGTCGAGGAGACTTCGAGAAAATTTCTTATGAAAACAAGTCCCTGCTGCTGTTAGATAAGCCCCAAAACTGGAACCATGGGTGTGACCCTGGCTTCCCCATTGCGGAACATCAGTGGCAGAGGTGGAACAGGCACTGAGAAAGGGCAGCAGAGCTGGCCTGACCTGCCCGGTGTCTGCGGGAGGATGGGCTGCACGTAGCCGCCTGCTGCAGCTCGCGGAGAAGCCAGCGGAGCAGGTTGCAAGAGCAGATCTGTGAAATTGGAAAGGGGTAGAGCGAGGAGCAATTACTCATGTTTTCTCATAACCCTGCAGGTAGGAGAGGTTCAAGGAAAAATTACCAGGCAGCAGATGCAAAACCAAAGGGAAGTGCTGCTCCGCGTAGCACATGGGCAGAAAGCTTATTGCTGCAGGATGCCACGGCGTGGGCTCCAGAAAAAAAAAAAAAAGGCATGAGAGCACTTGATGGAGGACGAGGGTCATTAAACATATGAGTTGCAAACGATGCCTTGCTCAGGAAAAAAAATAATAAACCAACCTGAGCTGCGGCACAACAGAAACCCACAGGATTTACCAGGGGATAAATGTCTTCATCAGAGCATCCACCGTTGCTGGAGGCAACTGCTGGTGCTCCCTGCGGAAAGTGGGGGACCGGGACTGGGTTTGCTCCTCAGATGTACAGCCTGGCACAGGCAGGTGTCCCCATCAGGAGTATAAGGGTGAGCACTGGGGGAAACCCTGAAAGGAGGTTGGTTTTTTTTTTTTCCAGAGCCACAATTCCTGAGCTAGAAAAATAGACGGCTTTGCCCCAAATCCCATTTCTAGTGCAGCGGCAAAGTGGAGACAGCAGTTAGAAATAGAAAAACAATAAATACTGGAGGGGGGGGGAGGAAAGGGAAAAGGGAGGGAGTGTATAGCAATTAGTAGAAATGAGTAGTTATGGAGTGTAGAAAATTGACAAGGAAAGCCAGAAACATTTGGGGGAAATCAATTTTGACAAGCTAAATGCAATAAGGAGTACTTTAAAAAATGTGCTAGGGAGAGGTGGAATCCAGTAATTGTCATTTCCAAATGGAGATTACAAAATTGTTAATTATGTAGAAAAATGCAAAAGTATTCAACAAATAGTTCTGGTAATTTGGACTGCGACATAACAACGTAGGATGCAGTACCTGCCAATGCGTTGATAACCAGAAAAGACATTGAAAATATTGTCTCCTTGAAATAGTGATATTTTAAATAATTGAATGAAATAATTTGTGCCAAAGAGTCTTCAAAGGTCTGAAGTAGGAGCTTTCTGATCTGGGGGTATTACTGGAGCTGGCGACCCCAGGATGGGACAGGAGAATTGGGAGGGCTGTGGGCATGCAGTGAGGCAGCTAGAACCGGGGATGCTGTGTGCAGCGCACACTGTCCTCACCAGCCCCGGGGAACAACTGGATTAATAGCTGAGGCAGGAAACTCAATGATGGAAATAGCATTGACGTCAGCCAACGCAGTTTGAAGGGAGAGGATACTGGGCAGTGTCATTACATGACAGGTCCAGCTCTTAAACCTTTCCTTAGGCATCTGCTCATGGCCACGGTGAGGAACAGGTCCTACCCTGGGCATAGCTGCGGGTCTGAAGCAGCAGAGCTGGTTTTATACTGGTGTGAGATTACACACAGCTGATCAACTCATCAACAGTTTGATGAGGATGCTGAGCTGATAATGCGTTATGTTATTACTATTATTATTTTGAATTAACACTACTCATTATAAGCAAAGCATTGTTAGATAGATGAAGATCTGGTTTATCAACAGCTTAGCGAAGAAAAGCAGGCATGGGTTGGGAGTCCTTGTGGAATGAGGTTCTCCTGGCGGAACTCTTCAGCAGCAGTACTGTGCCTGCTGGCATTCAACGTTGTAATCAACGATCTGGAAGTAAATATAAAATCACTGCTGATAAAATTTGCGGCTGACACAGAGATTGGTGGAGTGGGAGATCATGATGAGGATAGAGCAGTCATGCAGAGCGATCCAGATTGCTTGGTAAACCAGGCCTATTTAAACAAAGTGTATTTTAACGCAGCCAAATGCAAAGCTGTACATTGAGAAGTAGGGAATGCTGGTTTATATCCTGGAAAGCACTAACTTTACAATGGATTTAAGGGTCACGCTGCATGAGTAGCTCAGCATGAGCCCTCACAGTGCTCCCACCAAAGGGCTAATACAGTCCTCAGATTAAAAAAACAGAGAGGTAGGAAGAGCAGCGAGGATCTGAGGAAAGCCTGGTGAGATGGCACCAGCAGTCCTGCAGGGATTGGCTCTGATGAGGAGTGGGGAAAAACCAGGGCAAGTAAAGGTAAGGGCAACAAAAGTGCTTTCTTGGCTTGCAGGTTGAGAATTATGGAACCTTGTTTTACTTCTCAAAAAGAAGATCGAGGTGTGCCTTGACTGCACTGTACAAGCAACTTCTTGTGTAGAAAACATTGCATGCTGAAGGGCTCTTTAACCTAGCAAAGAAAGGTCAAACAAAACGCAATTTCTGCGAGTCAGTGCCGGACAAATGGATTCAGTGTCTTTCCCTGATTTCAGAGCAAGGCTCTCCAGGTAGAGAGCTTCAGCCAGACACAAGCACTACTATTTTCAAAGTGCATTGGTGGGGACTTAGCAGAGTACGAGGGTAGGCACTATCCCCCCCTGGTGCATGCTGCCATACAGGGTTGGTGGGCAGTGGGGTTGAGTGAGGGTTGCATTTGCTCCGCAGTGAGGAGAAGAGCCCTTTCAAGGGCTGCCAGGCAGGATCTGACATGTAAAAGAGGTGGTTTTCGGTAAAAGTGATGCTATTTGGAAAGAGGCTACTCAGGGAAGGGACAGTAGCTGTCACAGGCTGAGTTTCTGAGGCTGTTTGTTTTTATTATTGCTGGCACCCCGAGGAGTCCTAGTTGCTTGTCTGGGGTTTTACAAGCACGGAGTGAAAGCAGAAGCTTTGAGCTGGGGATGAGCCGTGGTGATGGAGGAAAGCAGTTTCAGGCAGGCACCTGGGGTGCGGGAGGAAGCTGTGCGACAGCGTTGCCTGGTGACATTTGGGCAGTGAAGACTTGGCTTTTGCTGGCTTTACACAGCTGCGCAGCCTACGAAGTGGGCTGGGAGGTGTCCTGTGGAGGCAAACACACAGTTCTGCTGCAGGCAGGACTGCCTTGACCCCAGCTGCTCCAGAGCTCTCCATGAAGACCTCCTGAGAGGTGCTTGTCAATCCCTTCACCATCTGCTTGGGCAATCTATAGCACTTGACTAAACCTACCATCATATTTTTTCCAAGTGGCAAACCTCAGTCTTTCCTGCTGCAGGTGAAAGCCATTCCTTCCTGGCTGTCCATGGTCAACTGCAGCAGCAGCTTTCTATTTGCAGAAGGATGTGATGAGCTTCAAGGCTGCTGCCTTTGCCTGGACACAACTCTGCCTCTGAAGTCCTTCTTGAGCCCAACAGAGCAAACAGATCCCTGTGTGGCTTCAAGACAAAGTGCCTGTTTACATATCCCAATTTAGATGCATTTTTTTGGTGGGAGATTGACACTGTTGATGAAGTCAACCCATGATCCGTCATAGCCCCCAATCCTTCAGCCAGCCTGCTGCTTGAGCAGTGATTATTTTTTTCCCAAGTGTGCAAACATGACAGATATATTCCACATCTGTCATCCAAGCAGTTAATGAAAATACAGGCCAGCCATGGACTTGGGACACAACCCATAGAATTTCATTTGATACATCTTCCCAGTTAAAAGGCCTGTCTTCAGTAATTACCTTCTGAATATAACTTTCTAAATTTTTGCATCCACCCTGCAGTGAATTGCACTTTATTACCTAAGTAGGGAAGTACTATGCTGCACCTACACTGTTTTCCTGCATTACTTATGAGAATATAATCTAAAATAGTGTCAAAAAACTTCCTAAAGTCAAGGTATGACATTGGCTGCTCCTCCTCCATCCATGAGCCCTGATGTCTTTTCAAAGGAAGAAGTTCAATGGCTTGACATGTTTGTTTGTGACAAACCTACAGTGGCTGTTACTCATTTCCTTGTTATCTTGTAGGTACTTACAAAGAGTTCTTTTATCTGTTTCAGTATTTTTCCAGGAACTGAAATTAAGCTAACTGTTTTATAATTCTCCAGCTCTATTTTTTTCTCATCTTTATAGACAGGCGTTATTTTAGCTCACTTCCACTCTTCTGGAAGCTCCGTGATTCTGTACAATTTTTTTTTTTTTTTTTTTAAAAGTATTAAAAAAAAGGGGGGGAAAAAAAGCCCTAACAGCTCTGAAGTTACTTAAATCAGGTCTCTAAGCACCTGGGGTGAATTTAATCAGGTCCAACCAACCTAAAAGCAGCTAGCTCATCTAAATGCTCCCTGTGTGTTCCTTCCCTCTGTTAGTCTCGATTTCTTCCCCTTCCTTGTTGATGCTAGCTGTGTGGGATGCCTGATTGCCACTCAGTTGTAGTAAAGACATCAGCCAAAAAAAAAAAAAAAAAATCAGCCTAAATGGTGTGTTGGTTCCTCTGCCTCCTGATCACCTTCAGATCACCAGTAAACAGCCCCTTTCTTGGGCTCCTTCCTACGTTTACAGGTGATTTTGTGGCTTTTTCTCTCTGGTGTTTGTGTTTCACTTGCTACACTCATCATTCTGCTCTTGCCCTATGAACTCCGTGCTACCCTTTCCATTCCTCGGTAATCACAACAAAGAAGGATTTTATGGAAGGATTTGAAGGAGGATAATGATGTAGCTTAATGGCTGTTGGCAGAGAGCTCCTCCCAAGCATGAGTCAAAGCTGGGGAGAGAAAGCGTGAAGTAGGGTCTTTGAAATGTTTAACAAGCAGACAAAAGAAGTGATGGTGACCTTTGTTGCAGAACCTCTTAGGATGAGAGATGGAGTCGGGTCAGAGGCTGGAAGGTGAGGGATGATGTCACCACAGCACTGTTCTAGGCAGTGATCCCATTAGAGACACTCTCAGGAGAGGTGGCCTCAGCCATGTGGGGGTCTCTGAGACCACCAAGGGTGCATGCTGGGCCAGAGTGCAAAGTGGAGACCCGAGATGAAGGGTGGGGACCAGTGATTTAGGATGATGTGCTAATGGGAGATCTTTCTGGAGCCTGCCTGTCATGGGAGAGGGCATCTGCCCAGGGTTGTCTCTGGATGGAAAAGGAGGCTGGGGCATGAAGTGTGCAGGAAGCTGATGGATCAGGGGTGCGCAGGGACTGTACAAGGTGTGCTCCTTGCCTGGGGTGGTGTTTGATGGGGTGGAGCTGGGTGCTGTGTCTGTTGCTCTGGTTGCAAGGGATTGATGATGAACCCTGCTGGTGTCAGGAGTGATGGGCAGCAATCCTCTGCCTCTATTTAGGGGTCAGGTTTGATGACACCCCCACTTCCCCCTTTGCCTTCATCTGCTGGGTGGTTGATGCAACAGATGTTCTATTTTCTTCTCTCCCAGTTACCTCATCGCCGAGTGACGTTCTCTGCAGCCAGCCAGGCTCAGGACCTGCAGGATCCCTCCCAGCACAGCTACTATGACAGCGGGCTGGAGGAATCAGAGACCCCAAGCAGCAAATCATCATCGGGGCCCCGCATCGGGCCACTAGCCCTGCCTGAGGATCACTATGAACGCACCACACCCGATGGAAGCATTGGGGAGATGGAGCACCCTGAGAACGGTATGTGCTGGCAGCAACGCATGCCTGGTCCCCTACCCCAGTACCCTGCACCCGAGGCTCTTCATCCTCAATGTCAAACCTCCCCTGGAGTGGGTGAGAAGGGGCAAGATTGGTTGGGACAGGCTTGCCACACTCAAGTTTGGTGGGGCTGGGAGGCTGGAGAAAAGCTGAGACTCCAAGCAAGAGAACAGCAAGAACACGCTGGGGAGGGGAGAGATGGATGAAGGGGAGAAGGTTTGGGGAATACAGGAGATGTGGGAGTGGGAAGAGCTGAGGAAGCAGATGGGTTTGGCATGATGTAGACAGGGCACCCAACAGGATGGTCCAAGATAGCAGCACAAGTGACATGTGGAAGGGGTTGTAGCCCAGCCAACGGTGAGCTTGGTGCTGCAGTCAGGTGGTCCCCCTGTGGCAGGGCAGAGGTGTAGGGGTGGTCAGGGCACGATGCAGCTCTCCAT
The DNA here is from genome assembly GCA_013400375.1 of Thinocorus orbignyianus. NCBI lineage: Eukaryota > Metazoa > Chordata > Aves > Ciconiiformes > Thinocoridae > Thinocorus > Thinocorus orbignyianus. The sequence goes on from VXBW01007825.1 coordinate 164,295, forward strand.
GCTAGTGGTGGGTGTTGGAGCCACGGGAGTTTCCTGGGGAGCAGAAGAGGAGAGCAGGTTTATTGTCATAGAGTGGGGTAAGGAGATATGTGGAGTAGAGAATCAGGGAGCATGGTGGTGGCAAACCCTAGAGCGATGTGTCCTGCCTTCATTGGGCCCTTCAGGTCACCTCTTGCTCAGGTCCACCTTTACTTGGGAGCCCCGCCAGAGGTGTCTGCAATCTCACTGCGGGAGAGCTGGCTTTCCCCCACCCTGTCACAGCTTCAACCCCAGTTCTGCTCCTTGTGCTGCCTCTGTGCTGCCTGCCTGACTACCCCCAACGAGCTCACTCCCCAAGCTATCTTCTCTGGCCAGCTTAAGTTGCTTCCTCAGACTTGGCTCTGGCTGTGCACATAACATCTACTTTCCTGTACCTGCTGCCTTCTGTGCTCTTGTACTGAGGGGACGTTGCATTGAAGCTGGCAAGTTCAAAGGAACATCTGGGAGGGGAAGAGAGGAGGTGCAAAGGGTTCTCATGAGGTCTCTTCCTACTTTTGTGAGCATTCTTGATGTGGGAACAGGGCCACATGTGGTGTGAAAATGTCAGCTGGTCCGGGGAGGTGCAAGCCTGCTGGATCCCCTCTATTAGGGAACACGTGGGCCCCAGGGTAATTTGTGGTCTTGAATGTCTACCGGAACATTTCTCCCTTCTTCCCAGATTAGTTCCTGGAGTAACACTGGAGTTCGCTATGCTACGATCATTGAAGCATGGTGCGGTGGTGCCAGGTCTGGCAGGGTGTCCAAATCCATTTTTTGCTCTTGCAGCATGAGGCACCCTCCTGTCTAGGATGCAGATCACTTTTTTCCCAGAAGTACCAGCCAGTCAATTGGGAAGAGCAGTATGGAGAGGTTCCTGGAGTCCTGGCACAGGACAGGACTTTCCAAGTGCCCTTGATTACCAGCTTGTGCCTGCAAGAGGTGCTTGAAGGGTGTGTGGGCAAGGAGATGCTACATGGCTGTGCTGAAGGATATAGGACGGCAGTGGTGATGATGGGGCTGGAAGAAGAAAGTCTGAGCCCCTGAAGGTGACAGGCAACCCAGAGACGATGAGGGAGGAGCAGGGCTAAAATTAGAAAGAGGAGAAAGAGGGAGGAGGACCTGGAGGATCTGCAGCAGAAGACGGAGGACCGGTTGGATCCTGTTGTCCTTGGGATGTTTGTTGTCTGTCCAATGGGGATGAGCAGACCCGAGGAAGTCTAGGAAAAACTGCCTGGAGCAGTGGTTCTCACAGGAGAACCTGTGTTTGGGGTCCCTGCCCTCAGCACTGCGAAACCCAACCTCTCCTATAAATTAGGCAGTTCCCTTCCTTCACACAAGTGACCCTGTGTATGCTTTTACAGCCTAGGAGGACAGAAATCACCGCAGACCTGTCCACAAACAAATCCACGTGTGTTACAGACGTGCAGAGGCTCCTAGGGGACAGCTGTAGATCTGTTCTCCTCGCCGTCCCCCAGCCTGTCCTGGCTTGGCTCCCTTTATGTGGCAGTGATTGGGAATCAGGCTCCAGTGCCTCCAGCAGCTGTCCTGACCTGGATAAACACAGTTCAGTGCAGAGGCCACGGCAGGGCAAGGCTCTGGGGAATCCACCAGCATTAGCTCTAGTTGGTCCTCATGCTCTGCAGATAATCTGACAAAGGCAGTTCAACAACCCTGAGGGGCTGGGGTCATGATGGTGATCTGTTAAGCAGACTATTAGGGGACCCCTGCATCAGGCCAGGAGATTGGGAGATGATGAGTTACTGGCCATGTTAGATCAGTTCATCAGAGTTGTGTTTCCCATGGTCCCCCTGCCTAAGGTGTGGCACATCAGATCACTCTGTGGTGCAAACAAGACCTCTCTGTCTTGTTTGCCCAGAGAAGGTCATGTCTTGCTTCCTGCAGAGTCTCCAGTGATGAGGGACTCTCACAACGTTTGGGGTACTGTCTCACCATGCCCTTGTCTTCTGCAGCATCAGCCCCTCAAAGAGATCAGATTTTGTTTCTTTGGGAAGCTGGGAAGACTAAGCCATTCTTGACCTTATATTAAACTGAAGAGACTAATTGGATCCCACACACCCTATCTCGCGGCACGAGCGCAAGACTGACACGACTGTGCATTTTCTAGGCTTTCATCTAGTTATAAATATCCAACATAACAGGGCTTCCATTGCTTTCTCCAGGAGATTATCCCTGCAGCCGAACCAATCTGATAAGCAAGTATGCAAGGCTATTTATAGCTTTTCAACTGGAAGACAGATCCATGCCTTTTCTTTGTAGATGGTTCTTCACTTGATTAACACACATACCAGTGTCCTCCTTTTTTGGACACCTTTTACAGTGCAGACTGCAGTAAAATGCTGTATTGCAGGGGCTGAGCCAGGTCCTTTTCAGGAGGAATTACGATGATTCTGATGAAGATTCCTTCAGTATCTTGGCACTGATGTGCCAGCTCCTCAGTCATCCCAGGCATTTCTCATCCCTGGTATTTTACCTAGCTGCCCACTGTTTCCTCCCCAACATTTTACCATGCTGTTATCCACTTCTGTGGGGTACACTGAGCTGGGAACTGAGCTTAGTCTCCCACTTGGCCACCCGTTGCTTTCGCTAACGACATATGCTCCCCCTGTATCACAGATTTGCTGTAGTTGGAAGGAACCCGGGAGTGATTCTGCTCTGCAGAGGATCTGCCCTGCCATAACGCACGCAGAGCTTGGATTATGAAAGTGCCAGTCTCTCTCCATTAACGATGGACAGAATTTAGTAAGATTACAGGCCAAATACATGCATTGTAGGAACTGTTACATGAAGGCTGTTCCACTCCATCCTCATGGGGCACAAAGGTACCTAAAATGATAATGTATTGGATGAAATATTTCTGAATTGTGTTCTTCAGCCAACAGAACCACAGAACAGGGGCAAATATTTGATCTGTTTTATCCCCATTATTTAAAGTGAGGACCCCATGCCATTTTTAATGCATGCCATTACAGCCCTGCACTGAACATGTAATTAATAATCATCTCATGAGCTTTCACAGTGCTCTTAATGCAGTTGTATCTGTACTTCACAGATGTTAATGAATTAATCCTCACAGCTCCCCTTCCAGGGAAGAAATTCCACCATAGGTGGGGAATGAAATAGAAAATTGTAATCTGCATTTCTGCTAATTTTGGGTGACCCCCTAGATGAGCTGGCAGCTCCTCGGTCTGCTCTTTTCAGAAGGCAAGAGCCGCCATAGGATCCTGGTGCTCCTGAGCTGTGAGGCAGGTCTCCAGCTGCTCTTGGACAGTGAAGCCGAGGTGACATCAGCCACCTCTCAGTAGCTGCTGACGTACGAGGCACGAGCAGCATGACTTTGGGACTTTGTGGCAGATCTCAATGTAAAGTCCTCTCTCCTGGTTCACACCCATAGGTTTTTTCTGGCAAGACCAGCCCTTTTCTCATGGTCTCCTGTCTCCTCTGCATACTTCAGCACAGCCTGACCGAGTGAATTGGGATACCATTTCCAGGGGTTGGCTGCTGGACTTAATAAAACCCTTTCTGTCCAGATTTTACTTTGTTTTGAGAAAGATTGGTAGATTGATGCATTATAAAGTCAGAAGGAACAGCTTGTGTCACCCCTGCGTGACACAAGCCATAAAATTTCACCCTCTGATTTTTGCCTCTCACCATGGCTGAGAGGGAGCGCTCCTTTGGAAGACCCCATTTTGATAGCAAACTGCAAATGGTGGCAAGCGTGCAAGATCCTTGGGGACCCCTTCCAGTGATAGATCCTCTCTGCCTCCAAATTCACAAGCCTACACTTAAATTCTGTTTATACTGCTCAAGCTCTAATTTCTCCCCATTGAATTTTATGATCTTAGGAGACACTGCGCTTCATGCATACTTGTAGATCACATGCAGGCAAGTCAACATTTAAAGTTCTCTTTGATTCACTCAGAAACCAAGTCAAGTCCCTTATGGTGCCAAGGCAAGACGTTCTGGCAGCTGGGTCTCACTTCCTTTCCTCCCACCCTTCCTTGGGCTCCTCCTAGCCATTGCCATCTGGTCATGACGCCACCACAGACCTGCAGCCCCCTTCTTGGGCAGCAGCAACATCTGGCACATCTTGGATGTAAGTGCTGCTTTTTGGCAACCCTTGAAAAGGCAGCCTGGGGAGATATTTTCCCTCCTGCTCTCCTTTGCCACACTTCTGATTATAGTTCAAGCCTGCCGTTCTTTCTTATCATTTTTTCTCTACATGATTGCTGGTTTGCCAACAACCTTTTAGTGGTGTGGATGTGTTTAGATGATAGCTCGCAGCTCTCCAGTAGCGCTCCATAGCAGCACCGGGCACAGAGATTATGTGACTGCTAGTCTTTCACTTCATAGTCTCACAATAGGCATATGTGTCCATTGCATGACACAGAACTGCTTCTGGCTAGGAGTTTGCCGTGCATGCACCCTGCAATACCACAGCACCTTGAGAAGGCGGGTGGCTCAGAAGAGGAATTCCAAGCCAACAGTCTCTTGTCATGGTACTGAGATAGATTTCTAGCACTGGGCAGCCACTACCTCCTGTCCTCTGCTTCATGTCAGTCTGGTCATAAGCTTCTTTATAAAGTTCTCACTGCTATTGTTGTTCAGATCCTTTCAACCAGAAGATGGGACCAAAAAAAAAATTACATTCTGTCTCCTCCTCTGGCAGAGTGAAGTCTCTAAATCTTAAAACCTATTCTTTTTTTTTTGCATTATCTTTAAATGTCCCTTTTGTCTTGTAGAAAGTGTTCCAAGCACATGTTCAGTCTGGGGATTTTTTATTTTTTTTTTTAGATGTACCCTGCAGCATTTTTGCTTTGTTGTCGAGCACTGAGGAATGCTTTTGACTGGGCTGCTGTCTGGGATGCGGGATTCAAGCTAGCTCTGTGCTGTTCCTGGTCAAATGCCGGTGAAGCCAGAGAGGATGGCTGGTACACAGACCTCTTCTCTTCCTGAAGGGTCTCACACCTTGTAGGAGAAACCCGGAGGTGTGGTGTAGGACAGGGTAAATGCTGATGTGCATGGAATAAAGGAAGATGGTCTCTGGCTGGCACTGCACAAGTCTACCAGTCTCCTCTTTGCTGACTGAGAACCAGCAGGTCATGCATCTGACCAGTTGAGGACCGTTGGGTCTGACTGGTGCTTGGACTCCTCTCTAGCTGAGATATTGTAGGATTTTTTAAACTGATCTGCAGTCCTTTGCTTTTTCACACTGACTATTGACATCAGGACTGGAATTACTTATTGTGGATGTTTTGTCGTTACTAGTGGTTTCCAAGTCCTGCTCTTGTTAAGGGTGTGCATACTCTCTGTGACTGTCTTCTGCATCTCATCTACTTCTACAGATTGTGTCTGGGTTTCTCGGTGATCTTCAGCTCTACAGCTGCATTTCTTCATAAGAAATCACGAGCTTGTTTAGTTTCTTCATTTAATGTCGGTTCATTCCCAAAGACAGCTTCTGATTTTCCTAATCGCTACTGAAGAGAGAATGTGGGAATAGATTCTTATCACAAGACAACATCCGACAGATTGCAAATGGCCATGGATTACACCATCTTGGTTTCAACATGCCATTTCTGTCTGAACTGTAATTTCAAACTTGTTCTTGCCCTATTTCTTATTTTCCATATTTTCCAGCACTTGTGTCTGGGTAAACTCTTACAAAAGAGCCGTTTAGGTCAGAGCTGTTGTGTTCACCACATCAGCCTGGTCACCCTCCTTAATTGTACCCAGGATCCCAGGATAAACAGGGTACAGCTGTTTTTTCTTCCCCAGACTGAGTAACAAGTACATTGCTACCAGCTACAGAGAATGCCTTTAATCCTCTCAAGACCTTTTAAGAAGGATGCTACTCACTTCAGAGGTTGTCCAAAACAGCTTTAATAATTTATTTGACAGTGTCTTTATTGTCTCACAGGATTATGTGGTAGTGCACATGTAAGATTGTCCTCAAGTTCTCCAAAGATCCTTGGCAGATCCTGCGCAGTAATGGAGTTACTTGAAGGACCTAAATTTCTCTGTTGGATTCTGATGACTTTTTTTTCACCCTTTCTATCCCCAACTTGTAGATGCGTTATGTGATGATGAAAAATCTAGGCAGGACAGTCGTTCTGAGTCCAAGAGATAAAAAGCTTCATATTTCAGTAGGAAGGTGCTTTCTCTTGCAGTATATGTAGGTCTTTAAGGCCGTATGTGTACCTCCTGCATTCAAGATTGAGTTTTTTGAGTTTTGTGCTATTCCTTGTGATCCTGGGCTGGGCCGTAACATCTTCCATTCCCTCTTGCTGTCCGTGGCAAGATGATGGAAATGAGTGTATACCATCTCCCTTCTTTTATTTCCTCCACATTCTTTCTGCTCTGAAGCTACTGGATGGAGAAAATCCTGTCATTTTTCTTAATCTTTATTCTTTCTTCCATTTGGGAGCTGAACCCGCCATGATCCTCCCGCTGCGCTATCGTGAGTGCACATCTCAGGGAGGTGACCCTGCTCTAGATTTGATGCTTTACTGGGCAACACTGCAGAGAACACAGGCTTGGAGAATATGCTGAGAACTAGCCCTAAATGCACATTTTTTGGAACCACTCTGCATTCTTCTCTTGGCTTGGTCAGCTCCACAGCAAACTTTGAGACTTTACTTATAGGAACCAACTGCAAACAGGAGGAAGCATACGATTTTTATCTAAGAACTATAAATGAGGTTATGCAGAGAAGACAGCTTCTACTGTCCCAGGGAAAGGAAGATTTCCCAGTCTCCCAGGGAAAGGAGGAGGCCAAGCATTGTCCAACCCAGGGCAGGAACACTTTGCACCACCATTTCATCTCAGCAGGCCTGAGGCTGGGTTGTAGCTCTCATCTGCAGCTCTAGTGACATTAAAACACGGAAATCTTCACCTTCACAAGGTGTCTGCAAGGTGAGATATAGGTCACTGCCACTCAGTCCACACAGGACTTAGGGGTTTTTTTGCTTTTGCCTGGCAATGGTTGTAACAATCATGTAAATGGTCATGTACAGCTATTCTTATCTAGAATAAATCTAAACACCCCTTCTACAGTAGGAAGTTTATTTTCCAAAGAGCAGTTTACTTCATCCTCAAGCTATTCATAGGTTCAACTCAAGTTCACTAATTAGATCCTCAAGAGGAATAAGAGGGTGGATCCCTTCTTCCTTTGTACCATGTTGCTCTCCAGAGAGGACATTTCCTCAGAATGAGGGATTGGACGAAGCCCTTTCAAACTCTTCTTCTCTGCTTTCTAAAATATTTTAAAATATGCATTTGAACAGGGCTTGAGACCCAGTGTCTTCCCTCTGGACAGATGTGCTGGAGCAATTGCAGGTGGTCCGTGTGACATCCATGGGGGAGAGCCAGCAGTTACGAGCATTTCTGTTGATGAACCTGTTAAGCCCAGCCAGCATCCTGTGGGTTTTGTTAGCAAGAGTGCCAAGATAGGTATCTCCCTTCCTTTCTGCCTTGGTTTGCTCATCCCTGTCTCTGTGCCACGTCCTCTGTCGTGCCAACACAGCTGTTTGTCTGGCTGCACAGTGGACTGGATCGGGGAGCTGATAAGGCTAAAGTTTTGCTGGATCACTTTTTTTTNACCTGACTACTCCATGACTCCACAAAGAGCTGAACTTGCAGAAAGTGCAAGAAATTTTGCAGAGGGGCAGTGAGCAGCTAGATAAGGTTGGTGTTCGGGTTCAGAATCCATCTAAACTGGAAAAAGCGACTGAGTGTAAAAGCAACAGACAACTAGGATCCCTCAGCAGTCCCAGACTATTTGTTGTTTTCAAAGACCTGCTTCCTCAGAAAGCTCCTTTTGAAGTAATTTGACATGCTGTTTCCAGCTCCTGTGTGATCTAACTCAGTCATTTCCCCTTTATCTGCCTCTGAATGTCTCTATAAACCTTCCTGCTTGGCAGTACCTATTCCCATGTAAAGGGACCTGCATTAGTGTGGGATTTAAAATTAATGCTAGAGAAGCTTATAAAGTCTCCTCTTTGAGCTTCTTGAGGACTTCACACCGCACACTTTTTGTCTCATAAAAATAGCATGTGCCTGAGTTTGAGGGATCGGTCAGCTGTAGATCCCTCAGGTGGAAAATCCCTCTCGTAAGCATTAGAGAGTGGATAAGGGATTCATTCCTGTCCTCGCTGAAATCAGTGTGGGCTTTGCTATTGAGACAGGTCAAATGTCAGTCTCAGTTGTTCGCTCTTCCCCAGGATTTTATCCTTTGTGCTCTTGCTATCAATGAATCTCTCCTCCTGTCTCCTTCCCACAAGCTCTCATCCATCCTGATTTGAAGTCACCTCCATTAAGTAGTTGTAACGCTAGCTCTTTGCTTTACTTGCAGAGAGGACACTCCATAAATCTAACATTAGTCATGGCATCTGGAGAGAGATACCAAGGATAGGCTGCTTTGACTCAGAGGTTATCTAACTGTATCAGCCCCTGAATTTGCTTTTCCTTTCAGAGCACTGAGGTTCCCCTGCAGGAACCAGGGCTCATTTCATGTGAGCTGATGCAACCATGCAGTCCAGTGCCAACAGAACAGCAGTGTAAAGAAGCCACACAGTGGTCAGCTCCTTCTTCCCTGGGCAGAGTAGCTGGACCTGGGCTCCCTTTCCAACATCTCTGCCCTGTAGTTGGTCTCAGCAGGACAACAGGCTTTTGACAAGCAGAAATGGGGGAAGCTTATGTGCTTTGTAGTTGGCAGGGTCTATTTTCCCAGTCAGGTACATCTAGACAGGTCTCAGAGGCACACAGTGACAAGTTGTCCATGTTCGTTGCTGCTGGAGACCACAGGGGAATGGAGAAGGGCCTCTGCTTTTGCACTGGGTATCTGGCTTCCCAGATAATGGTGGGTTTCAGCTCCTCAAGGGAAATGAGGAATCCTCACTGATGGAAGAACGGGACTGTCCAGGCTCTGATGGATACTGAGTCCTACAAGGGTGCTCTTTCCACTGCTATATCACTAAATACAAAGAGCCAGAGCTTGTTCTTGGGATGGCTTTGAGGCCAACTGCCCCAGCACAGCTCATCTCCACTGGGCTAAATTCCTTCAATCAGGGTTGTTTGATCCTTTCTGCCCATCGGGAAGGGTTCCTCCACAGTTTTCACCCCCAAGCTGTGCCAAGGCTCTGTTTGTCAGAGAGTTGCTCTGCATCAAGCAAATGCAGGCTAACTTCAAAAAGAGCTGGATGATGAGGACAGTGCTCTTGGTGGGCTTTGGAGATGCTTAGATTTAGATTTGTCCCCTTGTCCTTAGCATTCTTGTTCTTACTCCACTGTAAGGCCTGCCCTATCGGGTTTAATTTATTTCATTTTTAAAATCATTTAGGGTAAACCAGCAAAAATACTGTGAATCAGGAATAAATCAGCTCAGATGGCCCATGTGTGAGAGGACCGGTGTCCCTGTTTTGGTCTCTCTGTAGTCATATACTCATTCAGATGTGAAAGGTAAAACATTCTTATGTGGATGGCCATAAACCCTCTGTACAAGAAACATTGGGAGAGGCTGGGGAAGGGATCTGGGAGAGAAGAGCAGGATGCTGGAGTACATGGGCACAAGTTCATTAAGCCAGCAGTTCTCAATCAATTACATCTGTGTCTGCTTTAAAATGACCTTGCTTGGCAGTGAAAAACCGAGGAGGCAGTGAGAGAAAGGAGGAGAGGGTTCGGATGCGATCTATGTTCAGGAATGTGTCAGAACAGCATGTTGTGTTGTTTTATAGCTGCCGAGGAAAGAGAAGATGGAGTAGGGAATGTAAGATGACAGAGAGTGAGTAGATGTGATATTTGCCTGATGTATTCTGCTGGTAATTAGTATAATGCCAATTAGACATAAGTAATCTCTTTTTTTTTCTTCTTCAGCTGTGTAAGTTATTGCTTGAAAATATTCCAACTAAAACCAAGATATTAAACTTTGAGGGATATGGACATTTCTGTTCTTTGAGGATCTCTAGATGAAATTATCCAGACAACAGGGATTTTGACAAAAGCAAGACTTATTATATCAAGAAAGAAAATGAATAAAAGGAAAAGAAATTGTGTATTCCATGTCTAGCATCTTGCTGCTTATTAGCCACACAGGAGGGGACACCCACAGAGATATAGATAAGTCAGTGCGAGAAGGCAAATATCTTGCCTTTCCTGAAAACAATGCTGCTTCGAGGGTATTGTTCACCCTATCAATTTCCCTCAGCAGCCAGATCCCAAACCTCCCCGTGTTCAGGCAGTTCCCTGCTGCAGATAAACCTTGCTGCCCACATGCATTTTATTTTTCATTCTCCAAGCCCTGTTCTCTCTCTTCGCTAACCCACATCATAGGACATGGGACTCCCGTTGTTGTGCTTCTTGGTCCCTTGGGATGTAAACCTCCTTAATGATGATTAATGGCTTCCTTCAGAGGGTCAATTGCTGATCCTAAACCTCTCACAGATCCTTTTGAGCTCTCTACCTGTCCTGTCCTGGGTTGCTCTTTCAAGCAGGTACACCGCTGCTTTACTCAATGCTACACACATTTTTTTCTATTGCTCCGGACTACGCACAAGGAGCAGACCTGCTATTACCGTCTTCTCCCTTTTGAAAAATAATCTGTAAAAATTATGCCCTTGGACTGATTCTGGAAGTTTTCATACATCTCTGTTGGACCGTGAAATCAAAATCTTCTCGTGATCATCCTGCTGTTCCCTTGTGCTGTGCTTTGGGGGTGACGGCACTAGCAAATCCTCTTTGCCAATCTGCCTTTAATGCAAGGCAGTGATATATCCCCGTTGTCCTGCGAGGGTGTTAGGCAGCAGGTTTAATCCTCGCTAGTTCTTTAAAGCGTGTTTTATTCATTCTGTGCCTTTAGGACTGCTTCTGGCAGGTCTCCCTCGGGTGGTACAAACTTTATTGCATCTAACCTCCAGCAGTCTGTAAACTGCAGCACCCAGGGGTAGCTGGAGGTTGATTCCCTATCGGAAGCGATTATCCTTCTTTTTCCCGCTCTCCACATGGAGTTCTGCCATCCTAGTAACAAACATAGGGCAGAGCAGTATTCATCAGGATCTGGGTGGTGGGTTTTTTTTTTCCTGGGTCTTCCCAAACAAACCATAACCAGTCTGCCCTGTTCCCAAACCTCCTTATTTGCATCCAGCACACCAATATCCTCCTGTTTGCTCAGAGCTGCACCTTTAGCAAGGTGCATTGGTGTTGATACTTCCTATTTTTACATAGGGAGGTGACTTCTCCCCAACCGTGGCCATCGATGCTTCAAATCCTTCCAATGTCTCAGTGAGGAACAAGGCCAGCAAGATGGCAAGTGGTTAAATTCCTAAATGTTAACCACCTGGGTTGATTTCTTGGCATGTGTTTTGGCTGCACCACAGGAGGATTTGACCAGTGCATATGCTGCTTCTGCCATGTGCCAGCCAAGAAATCTCTTCCCATTTAGCTTCCACTGCGGATTTTCAGCCTCTGAGTCTGTGGGTGTTTGAGGCATCAATAACGTGCATTTTCAGCTGGGTTTATGGCAATGTTTCTTCACTGCAGAGCAATGGGCTGGGCAGCTCGGAGGTTCAGGCTCTCCTGCATGGGCTGCTCTTCATCTTCGAGCAATTAGCAGTCAGACACCCTCACTTGGTGTCGGATCATTCCTCTGCATTTTCATGACTGTGCTCCAGGTCTAATGCTCACAAAACTGCTGTACGTTGGATTTCATGCGCATTTAGTTCTTTGCGGCTGGGTGTGGTATCCGGGTCCATGTGTGCATTCTCCATTGGCAGACAGACATTTCCTCCTCAGGGCAGCCCAAGACCACCAGCCTTGGATTTAGTGCCCATTGCCTGATCCTTCAAATATCCACTGCAAATTCTGGCAAGGATCTGGCTTCTTCCTCCTTGTTGTCTGCATTATGGCTTGGGCAACCAGCATGTTTCTATAGTCAGAACAGACTGTAAAATAAGCTGAAATGACAAGTGAATGTGCTCTTAAACAGCCCAGGAAAGGTCTGTCGAAAGAAAACAAAGCATATGCATGCAAATTCACACTGTCATTTCCTCTCCCAGGTTCCTTGGGGTTTGGCTTGACTCTCTTCCAAGGGCTCTTCCTTCTCCCTTGCTTAGCTTCTCTCCGAGTGGTCTTGGTTTTCCTTTGTTTCCCAATCCCCTTGTTGAGGCAAGTCCCTTTCATAAAGTTGTGATTTCTTTTGTCAGTTAAACACCTATGTGACTTCAAAGGCCTTGAACAACGCTGTGCTGTGTGGCTACCAGCCCCCCTGCAAGAATAATTTCTCCCGGTCCATTGTCCTGCGAGTGAAAGATTATTAAATTGTTGATGGGGCTTAACAACGGTTTTGTTCAAAGGCAGACATGCGTATGCCAGTTCCATTCTCCTTGACATAAGAGCTTTAATACAAGGGTACAATGAAAGGCAGCCACCAAGGAGCAAACACAGAGAGCACCCATGAAACCAGACCAGTATTCCTGAGTCCCCATACACATGAACTGCTGTACATCACAAGACACACCGAGGCTGCGCACGTGGCCCCCTGCCCTGACACAAGCCTGTAGGTGAGGCAAGAAAACTGGTCTTGCTGAAAATTAATTAAAAAAAATAATTAAAATATCACACGTTAATGCTTGCTCATATGATAAGGACAGTAGGAGGACTGAGGAACTAGCAAGTGAGCAATGGTGGGAGAGGACCACCCTTTTCAGGAGCAGTGGACCACTGCATCCAGCAGTGGAGTCCTCAATACAGGAAGGACATGGGCCTCTTGAAATGGGTCCAGAGGAGACCATGGAGATGCTGGGAGGGCTGAAGCCCCTCTGCTATGAGGACAGGCTGAGAGAACTGCGGGTGTTCAATCTGGAGAAGGCTCTCAGGAGACCTTAGAGTCCCTTCCAGCCTCTAAAGGGGCTCCAGGAAAGCTGGGGAGGGACTCTTGATCAGAGAGCGGAGTGATGGGATGAGGGAGAATGGTTTTATACTGAAAGAGGGGAGACTAAGATGAGATCTCAGGAAGAACTTCTTAGCTGTGAGGGTGGTGAGACCCTGGCCCAGGTTGCCCACAGAAGCTGTGGCTGCCCCATCCCTGGAGGGGTTCAAGGCACAAGGATGGGGCTTGGAGCAACCTGGTGTGGTGGGAGGTGTCCCTGCCCAGGGCAGGGGTTTGGAACTGGATGGTCTTCAAAGTCCCTTCCAACCCAAACCATTCTATGATTTTATGATAGTGTGGGCATAATGCTGAAACAATTGCTACATTCCTCCTGCTTGGAGCATGTCATCGTACACATATACCGCAACCAGGCTGTGCCTTCAGAGCAGCTTTTGGAACCTGCAATGAAGGTCATTATATAGACTGTGCAGCCTTAGGCTATTTGACATTTTGTATTATACAGATTTATTCTCAATTGCTTGTCACTTCAGCAGATTTCCAACACTAAAATTTGAATTTTCCATGCTGGGTTTCCCTCAGGTTGATTTTTTTTCCTCTTTTTTTTCTTAAGTCTTAACAGAGGTGTTCCAGCTGTTTTTTGAGAACAAGACATGCTGTCTCTGCCTGACTAACAAACTGGTTATAATATTTTTTTTCTCAAGAACTGTTAGCTTAACTGTTCTTTGAAAGAGAGGGGTGGAATTTGGCATGGAGGCTGTCAACATCGGTTGGGGGTTGTCTGCCCCAAAATGGCTGAGTCTCTCATTGAATGTATGCCAGCATGTATCCCTGTGTAGCTGAGCCCACACACTGTTGTGTGGTCTTCAAACAACAGCATTTCTTGGGGATAATGCATCCTTGTTCTCCCTCAGCTACTTGGTGGAGGAGCTTGCTGCAGTTGCTGTTGTGTCATGGCCATCTTTCTTGTTGCGAGATGAACATCTCTTCTGTTGCTTGATGGCATCCCTCCTGGACATGCCCTTTCTCCGCTACTCTGGGGGTCCCCAGGTTTCTTTGGGATGCTGAGTACTGCATGGCATGGGTCATTCCTTGCCTGTGGGAGGATTGAGTGTGGCTTGTTCTGCCACTGGGACATGTGGCATGCATGGGATTTGGTGTCAGGGGACATCTCAGTGTGTCTTGATGGGAGACTTCTTTGGGGAAGGGTCCTGTTCCTGCTGAGAGATGGAGCTAACCAGTAGTGGAGGTGTCTCTCTTGGCTCACTTCTAGGCTGACATTGCAGTGGTCCACCCAGAGCTGAGAGGATCTTGCATCCCCTACCCCAAAACAGCACCACTGGAGGACTAGCACTGGGTCTGGGTGTTGGTTCCTTGCTGCCCTCCCTGTCCCGGGGTTGCCAGCACAAAGGGACTCTATCTTCTTCTCCCTTTTATTGTCCTTCCTGGGGCATGTTCCATGCCCTTCTGTGTCGTCTTCCCTGGCGAACCGGGAAAGGCTGCCTCAAGCTCCAGTGCCCTCCCTGATTAGCTGCTGCCAGGAAGGGAAGCACGGCTGGAGCTTTAATTAAATGATAAGGGCAGAGCCCCGGAAGTGGGGAGATAAGTGCAGCAGTGTCTGCTACCACACTTGCCCAGGCTCTTTCTAATTAGCTTTGAGAAGCTCTACAGAAGAAGATTAACCCTTGGAGGGAGGCTGCCTAGAGCAGTGGGCTGCAGCAGACGGAGGGTGTGGAGGCCAGCTCCAGAGATGGGGTGCTGCAATTCTTCTGGAAATATGTGTGGGATGTGGGTTGGAGGGGACCCTTCTGTGTACTCCCCCGCAAGCTCTGTAGCTGAGCAGAGGGCCTGGGTCAGGTAGGATCAGACCCTTGCCTTTCCCAGGCTTGGGCACAAGGTAAAGCTCAAGTTCCTCCTGTAAGAAACATCTGCTGCTTTAACACATCCTGTGCCTGGCAGCCATGGGGTGGCCTGGGGCATGTGGGTTGCTGTATGTGTCCTCACTGCTGCCCCAAGGCTTTCAGTACGGAGTGTCACCAGCCTTTGGAGCAATGGCAGCACAGAGCACAATCCTCCTGCAGGAGCCAGGGAACAGGCCTCTAGTCCCCTCCAGGAGCCATGAACTATACAAAAGGAGGTTGTACCAAGGTGGAGGTCAGTCTCTTCTCCCAATTTACAAGTGATAGGACAAGAGAAAATGTCCTCAAGTTGCGCCAGGGCAGGTTTAGGATGGATTTTGTAAAAAGTTTCTTCCCCAAAAGGGTTATCAAGCATTGGAACAGGCTGCCCAAGGAAGTCTTTGAATCACCATCCCTGGAGGTATTTAAAAGCCGGGCAGATGTGGTGCTGAGGGACATGGGTTAGTGGTGGCTTTGTCAGCGTTGGGTCATCAGTTGGACTTTATGATCTCAAAGGTCACTTTCAACCTAGACAATTCTGTGATTCTGTGTCTCAGTGATAATCTGAGAGGGGAGAAGGGAGATGGGCTAAAAGGATACGGGGGCCATAACCCCAGCTCTCCTGCCATTCCCTCAGGTTCAGCAGACCCCAGCTGGAAAACACATCACACCAGAAAGCTCGGCAAGGGCACCTCAGCTGTAGACACCCTGGTGTTAGGTTGGTGGGCAGCCAGAGCTCTCAGCAGCATGGATGGCACTGCTCCTGCCCTTGGTGGCCTGGTTCCTACTGGTCACCCTCCTCCCATCGACTGGCAGCACACTGGTACCTGGGCCATGTGTTCCCCGGGGAGTCCCTGGCTGGGCAGGGGGACAGGTCAGCCCCACAGACCCAGGCTGGGACCCCCACCAGGAATGGCTGGGAGGAATCCTATGCATGAGAGGCAAAGGAAAGGTGGGAATGTGGAAGGATCAATTGTGTAGGTATTTGGGTAGCAGGAATGCGCATACAAGGCATGCATGAGCTGACAGCCCCTGGGGATAGCAGGTGGTGTTCCTCTGCTAATTTACATAACCATCATTAGCCCTTGAGAGAGGACTCAAATGCCAGAAGAGCTGTGTGCTTCCACCTGCCCCTCCCCCCTGGGCATAGGGAGGGAAAAAGGCAACTGTTCTACTGCCCTCTTCTTCTCAGACCTTCATGGGATCCTAAGGGTGCTACAGGAGTTGTTCCTCACCTGGGCTGGGTATTGCAAGAACAAATCGTGTGACTGGGAGGATGGGGGCTGTTTTGCACACTTTGATTTGGTTATTGTGTGACTTGTCCTTTCTGGTGGTTATTTGTTGAATGTCTGTTTTCTGTAGGTGTTACAAGAAGTTCTTGGTTGGCCAAGGGACAGTGTTTGGATATTATAGGAATCAGGATTTCATTTTGGAGCTAGATCTCTTGCTGTGTTTTATACAACGTGGATGAAAAGAATTGCCCAGTGGTGCTCATTACCTGACTTTGTTTTCATTGCTCGAATTTTAGCAAACTGTAGTGGACGTGTGCCACTTAACAGATATGTTAAAAAAGTGGCAGTGAAACCTGTCCAGATATTTCACTTCCAGAAGGAGGCAGGAAAGGAAATTGCTAGTTGTTTTCTCAATAGTAAAGCAATCCCCCTCCCTCCATCCCCATGCTTTAGAGAAGTAATTTTCTGTGACCTCTTGACCCTTTAATTGTACCTTCCCCAGTTTCTGTGGCCTGTGGGGTGGAGTCTCACTGGCAAAGCCTATTTTTCCTGAAAAGCCTGGTGTATCTCCCAGATGGTTTTGTCCTGTTCCCCAGAGGAACAAAGGGACCCCAGGGAAAATATTTTCTACCAGAGCGTAATTCTGGTCTGCATCATAAAGCAGACTTCCATGAAGGAAGTTAAGATGGCATGGACAATCCTAATTTTGGCATTTCCTGACCTTTGAACTCTGTAATCCTATTAAGGTAGTTCTTAACGTAATTATTCAGTAATTTAATGTAATAATTCTGCATTTTATAGTCCAGCAAAGGTTGAAACCCCGCTGTGTCAGGGTAGGAGATCATGTAAGTGGCACCACCAGCACAAAATCTGTTATAGAGAGATTGAATTTGTTTTGCTGGATATCACAGGGATTTCAGCAAAGCTGGGGCAAGGGGAGGGGGGTGCGAGGGGGCAGATGGTGATTTTGGGAGTGCTGTACTCTGTCTCTGAGCCCTGCGAGCCCTGCCTGGTCTTTTCAGGAACACTGTCAGTGTTAGTGCCATCCCTGTGGGTGCTCTGGGTGCTCTGGCTGCTGGCACAGGGTGCAGATTGCCTCCTGTTGCTGCAGCGCTGGGATGGATACCTGCGCTTCCCAACCAGCCGCTGTCTCACAGCTGCCTGCAGTTTGCAGCCGTAGCAGCAGCAGGGAGGTGGTCCCTCAAGCCTTCACAAGAAGAACATGCCCTCTGGGAGTCTGGTGCAGGCCCTCACTGCTGACAAAGTGGTTTAGCACTACCTGTGCCGGTGAGGCTAAGGCTGGTGGGTGCATCTGTCCACATTAGTTATGTGGCGGTTCTGTTGCGATAGCCTTGGCAGCATCTGGGAAGTTGTTTGCTTCGGTGCTGCAGTGAGTGTGTGCTGTTGTAATATACTCCAGGGGCCATGGTTTTCTTCCGTGCCTGTGTCTGGGGGCTGACAGGCCATTAACTTTGGAGCAGTCTGGCCATACTGGTGTTTAGGTTCTATTGTTTAGCGTGAGAGAGGAAATGCTCAGAGCTGTAGGGTCTGGGGGAAATGGCTGTGCATGTTATATCTCTTGACTCTGGTGTCTAGGAGAAATCCATCTGTGTGCTGGCATCAGTCTGAGGATCTTTCTCGGTATTTATTGTAAGAGCGGGTGTTGCTGGTTATTGCCCTGAGAGCTGTAGGTGTGGCGTTGAACTGCAGTAACCACCTTTATGGGCAGCGTCAGGTCGGTCTCAGATACCAGAAGCCATCTGTCTGCGTGCTGTAGTGACGGTGTTAAGTTTGGAAAGCCATCTGCCTGGGTGTTGTAGTGCTAGAATTGGTCCCCAAAGCCGTCTGTCTGGGTGTTGTAGTGCTAGGAGTGGTCCTGCAAACTGTCTGCCTGGATGTTGTAAGGATGATGTTAGCTCAGCCTAGGAAAAATAGGGAACTAACATGGGCTGCGGAGAGCTCTCCGCTTGTGCTTTCAGCCTCCAATATTTCTGTACTCATTGATCTCTGGAGCATTGCCTTGGAAATGGGCAGCAGTCCAGCAGCCTTCCCCAAGGCCTGGAAAGTGAAATTGGTGGTGTGCTTGTGCTGCTCTGGAGGTAGAGGGCTCTGGTCACATCGACTAGTGATGTGGGAATCGGGGGCCAGAAAGGAGATGGGCTCAGGAGCTGCAGAAGGTGAGTTTGCCAGTTCTGGTCCCTGATGGCCAGAGAGTGGGCTCTCCCTGTTGGGAATAATATGCTGCCTGAGCCCACATTACTTGGGGACCATGAAATGGGACCTTGTGTCTGGGCTTTGCAAAGGAGATCACTGCTCCACAGCCACATACAGCACAGCTTCCCTTTCCCAAAAGCCCTTTCAAAGGGGAGATGTGTTGGGAAGGAGCCACCAAGTTCCTTTACATCAAAGAAATCCAGCGGGGGTTGGGCTGTTGGATATCTCTTGCTGATGTAGGGGGACTCCTCCAGGCTACGGGGCTGGGCATGCTGCTAGGGGGTGGAAAGACACCAAGATGGGCGAGTCGAGGGGTGGGATAGTACAAGGGGCTCTTCTCAGCACTGCCAGTTTGCAAAGACATGGAGAGCAGAGTAGAGTAGAGCAGAGCAAAGTAGAATAGCAATGGGGCTGCTGGCATAAGAAAATGGCATGTTGGGGCACACTATCCAAACAGCTGTACCATTTGGGTGTAGTCAAGAGGGAGCAGACCACAATGCAGTGGTGCCTGGAGGAAGCAGCACTGCAGGGGAGTGGTATCTGGAAGGAACAGCGCTGTAAAACATGGTACCTGGAGGAAATGACACCATTAGAGCAGCAGTACCTGGAGGGAAGACAGCAGCGGGGGGAGGCAGTACCTGGAGGGAGCAGCACCACAGAACATGGCACCTGGAGGACGTGGCACCACGGGGGACCAATACCTGTAGGCAGCAGCACTGTTGGGGGAATGGTGCTTCCTGAGAACAGCGCTGTGGGGGAACGGTACCTGTAGAGAGCAACGCCACAGGAGAGTGGTACCTTCCGTAACCACGCCATGGGGGACAGTACCTGTAGGGAAGAGCGCTGTAGGGGAATGATACCTGTAGGTAGTTGCACTGTAGGGGAGTGGTACCTATAGAGAAGAGCGGCACAGGAGAATGGTACCTGTTGGCAGCACTGTGGTAGGGGAATGGTGTCTGTTGGGAACAGCACTGTAGACAACAGTACCTGTAGGTCTGAGCCCTCCAGGGAGCAGTACCTGGAGGGAGTGATGGTGCATGAGAACAACCCCAGTAAGCTGTGGTGGAGTGGTGGAACGGTGCCTCCTCTCAGGAGCAAAGCTGGAGGAGGGGGGGGTCATTGGAAAAAGCAGCACTGGAGATGTTGTTCCCATTGCATGGATGCTGTAGGGGCAGGCAGGGAGGGCAGTGCTGCTGGGATATGATGTCATGGGAGGTCACTGCCATAAGGGGTGTCCCAGGAGTGGTCTGCAGAGCCCTGAGGGTTCTTTCCAGGTTGTTGTTTCCAGGTGTCCACACCAGGGCGATAGAGGTGGTAAAGCTGCCTGTAGTGGAAACACTGCATCCTTCCCTGGCTGAAAGGCAGCCATTTTGAGAGAAACACCTTGCACCTCAGCCCCCGTTTTACAGTGTGGGGTGTCCTCCACCCTTCTACCCCATGACCAAAGCTGGAAGGGATAGTGGTTTTGGGCTTTGAACAGGGTTAGCTGGTTGAAATTAATGGCCGATGTTCTTTGTGCCACCGAGTAGGCAAGATAAGTCTTTCTGATCTATCGCTTCACAAAAACATCCTTCTTTGCCGTCAATCTGCTCTCCCCACTCTCATATTCCCCATTTCTCTGTCCTGCCTAGCCTTTCCAGTCCCTCCTAGCATGCTGCACTTCCCTCCTCCTCCTCCCTTCTGGGCTTCTCTGCATTGTCTGCCGTGCTCTGCTGTATCATATCCCCACTGTCCCACTGTCTTCCTTCCCAGAGCTGCTTCACTACGTCCCCTCACCTGCAAGATTTGCCCCTCGGCCCTGTGCTGCGTCACCCTGCTTGCCCAGTGCTACACACCACACGTGGAGTGCCGATCCCTAACACAAAGGGAAGATGGGGAGACTGCGGACGTTGCAGATGGTGTCCAAAAAACCCCAAGTGGTTGAGGCTGGCTCTCAGCCTCTGCTTGAAGATATCTGGCTTGCAGTGGGCAAGTGAACCTCTGCACATCTGCTGCAGGAGATGGAAGTGGCTGCTGAATGAGGCTGCCAGCTTTTGTCTCCTGTCTAACAGTACTTAAGTGCACTATTGAAATCCCCCGCTAAGAGCAACAATAGTATTAGAGGAGCCCTTGCAAGTGGCTGCAACAGGATGTGTTCCTGCCCTGCATGGGGATATATAGAGAGAAATAATTAGCGGTGGCACCAATATGTGCCTCTTCCCAGAGGAGGCAGCCTGGCACAGTCTCCTTCACAAAGAGCAGAGGTGCCCTGGATCTAAGGAAACCAGAGCAGCCACACCAGCATCCAGAACAGAGCTACGGTTCCAGAGAACTTCCCCTCCTCCAGCCCAGAAAGCAGGGCCCGGGGTTTGTCTGGCTGTAAAGCCCCAACTGTGCCCCCTTTTCATCTAAAAAGTTCAAAGGGATGCGACTTTTACTGCCTTGGATTCATCCCTCTGCAATGTGCCAAGGCAAAGCAACCCAGAGGGGACCGACAAGAGGGTGCCAGAGAAATGCAAAGACATAGAAAGAGGGGAGCCAGAGGACTGTGAGGGCTGTGAATTCCCCAAAACCAGGCGGCCCTCCCAGCAGTGACATACAGCCCTGTGGCATGGAAATGCTGATAACAGGGTGGGTCAACCCTCCGAAGAAGCACAACAAGAGGGCAAAGCTCAGGAAAACACAAATGCTGCATGGACATAGCTTTTACTTTGCCTGACCAGAATGCCATGGAGGAATGACGTGCTGGAGGAAGCATGGCCTTCCCTTTTATCACTTGGGAACTTCTTTGGGGTTCAGGGTCACAGAACTGCACTCCTGTGATAGAGGAGGGATCTGAAATCTTGAGGGCACTTCTTAAGGTGAATTGGGCACCTTGACCCTGAGGTGAGGTTTGGGCTCTATCTCCTCACTACACTCCAGGTCATCCAGAATCAGCATTTTCTGGGAAACATTTATTCCCAAAGAAAGACTTCCGCTTCTCTGCGGTGGCACACTGAAGTCTCTGAGCCACCAGCATGTGCTGAGAACTAGGCTGTAGGGTCATATTTGCTTCAAATCACAGCCATTCAGGAATTGCACCCTGCCCTATTCCTGGGCTCTTAAAGCAGAGCGGGTTGTGCTCATGGCACATAATGCACTCCTTTAGCAGCAGAGCTCCGATGCCAGCATCTCACTGCAAGCAAAGGGACACCACTGGAAAAAGACTTTAGTGCCAGAAACAGACAATGGGAAAAGCAGAATAAAAGGCTCTGAACACAGCGTTCCTTGCTTGATCCCATGATTTCTAAGCTGCTATTAGCATGAGGAAAACTCCATAGCTTTGTTCACTGGAGAGGTAGCTTTTATTTTGGTCCTGCCAGTACCCTCCGTAAAGCACCTTCCGCCAGAACAAAAAGAGGTGACACTTGTCTACTCCCCACCCTGGGAGTGCACGGCACCAAAGCATTTCTGGAAGTGGTGTTGATAGGCTTTCCCATTTCTCTGGTAGGAAAGTAGATGAGAGAGAGAGACAGCATAAAAGTGAGAGACAGAAGCGAAAGGCAATGTAACACGACCTCAAAATCACCAAGCTAGTGGCGACTGGGATATCCTTTTGTCCTGAGAGGAAGACCTGGTGGATCATCTAGGATACAGGCTCCACTCTTTGTTATCATAGAATGGTTGGAGTTGGAAGGGACCTTAAAGATCATCGAGTTCACTTGCACAGATATGAAAACTGGGCTATCTTGCCTCTGGTTTTGTATCTTGCTTTCTACCTGTAGCTAGGAGAAAGAAATGAGGTGACTTTCCTCCACCAGGCTCAGGAAGTAGGACAGTTGGCCCGTTGCCAGCCCTGAGAATGACCACAAAGACCTGCACTGGCGAGCCATGTCTTCACACTGGCCTGTGCAAGGGTTCCATGCCCCTGTGATGCTTGGGCTCCTGCTTGTGCACCCTGCAATGTGAGCATGGCTGTCCCCTTGCGCATGAGTTCCTCTGAGTGTGCCCGTCTGTGGCTCGTCAGCACGCATCCAGCTGGGCCGTGTCTCTGTGTGTGTGTGTGTGTATGCACCTTGCCATGTGATACACAGCCCCAGTCCCTTTGCACACAGGTCCTCAGGGTGACACAAACCAGGTGGCTTCAAGCTTCGCCTTAGGTTCCTGTGTGAGTCCTACAAGTGGGCCAGTGGGCTCTGGAGAGGCTAGGATAAGGCTGGAGAAACTAGTGAGAGATAGCAGTGGTGGCCAAGCAGCCTCAAAGAGGCTGGAGCAGGGCCAGGAGAAGCCAAGGGACTCCTGGGGTACCCAGAGGGATGCTGTGGGGCTTGGTGCAATGCCACGGGGAGGGTTGGCCAGAGGCTGAAGGGTCCAGGAGGATCCTAAGGGTGGGTGTGGAGGCTGGGGACTGTGCAATGATGTGACCCTCTCGTCCTTTTTCTGCTCCTCATTAGAGTCCCCTGAGCGGAGCAGGCTGTGAAAGGGGTCTGCGCTGAGGTATGTCCTTATGGCTTTTGCCAGGATATCACAGCTTACGTGTGTGCCAGGGGATGGGACACGGGAGGCGGCTCCCAGCATGGGGAGCAGCGTGGGGGTGCCAGAACCTCTGCAGGAACCAGAGGGGGAAAACTGGGTTGCCTCAGCCCCAAAAAGGAGCTGGGAATTTGTGATACAGTCACTGGGGGTTATTTTAGGGCAAGATATGCTCATACAATGGTTGACTGCTCACTTTGCCCCTTCTTCCATGCCTGTCTCTTGAGCTGTCACTTATGACCCTTGTCAACCATTCCTGGCATCATATGGAACTTTCTCCAGCAGAGACCTTGCTTGCATCCCGGGGTTGCCTTTGTGTGAAAGCTGTGCCAGGGTGACTCAGGGGCACCTGCATTTGAGAGTTCTGCACTGGTGGCAGGTGAGACGTGCTGATGAGGTCAGAGCCCCCAGCATGGTGTGAATGGTTCTGGTTTGCTTCTTCCCAGGGCTGAGGGAGTGCCCATGGGTCTGTCCCTTTTTGAGAGGAAGGGATTAGATGTAGCAGTGTGTATCTGATGGGAAGGGGCTTGTCCTGAGCTGGTGAAAGCCCCATATGTCTCAGGTTCCCAGAGCTCCTTAGTATCTCCCTCCAACAGTCTGCAGGGCTGTTTGTCAGAGAGCTTCTGGGTGGAGAGACGGGGAGGACTTCTGTGAACCAGAAGGGTCTGCAAGTCAGGGTAGTCTCAAGGTCTTGAGCAGCCCCTGCTTTCATCGCAGCATCAGCACCAAGCTTGATCCACCAGCAGGTGCTTGCAGTACTGGGCAGTGATGTCTTTCAGGCAGTGATGGAGGGCTATGTTGTGCCCCAGGTTGGGGGAGATGGAAAGGAATTGCTTGTGTCTAGGGTGGCTCTTGGAGGGACACTCACCTCTGCATGGAAATGCTAAGTTTTGGCCTCTGAAGACTTGTGACAAGTACTCCACGTGTAAAGGACACATGGCCAAGGTTTAAGAAGGTGTTGTAGTCTTTAGGGTAAAGGTGGTCAGCATGTGAGGACATGAACTGGTGTAGCTGATGGTCAGAGTTTCCTGGCTATGCCAGGAGCAGGGAGCTATTGATGCCCTCAGATACCTGAGTCTCTCAGGGACATGTGTTTGGTGCACAGAGAGGCTCAGGCACTCATGGGGCAGGGACTCATGAGTATCAGATGTGTCCAGCCTCTCCTGGGGTGTGCTTCACTGTGCTCAGGGATTTCAGGCTCTGAAGGAGACCAGCCAATGTCTGAGGACTTCTGACTGGGCTTGGGACCCCTGGTGATGGGTGCCTGGGGAGGTTTGCAGGTGGCCTGGCATGCCTGATGGTGAGCAGGGCAGGGCTGGCCAAGGACGGTGCTCAGGAAATATGGTTGTACCTCTGGGCAGTGAAGAGCCTGACTGTGTTTAGGGCAATTCCCTGTCTGTGCGTGGTGAAGCTGTCAGTGACGTCCAAAGGTGCTGGACCAAAGGAATTCCTGGAGCCCATCAGGGTCCAGTTGGTGCCCACAGCTGTGGAGTGATAAATCTGGTGGCAAACTGCCTCCTGCTGTGCAAATCCATGCTGTGGAGCCCCTCCTGTGCAAGGCTTGTCTCCAAAGGTGGTGGACCTAGTGACCTCTGCCTCTCATTTCTCTGCACACACCTGCTGCAGGGAGGATGCTTTTCCAGAGGGAGCTGGGGCTGTGAGCTTGGATGGGAAGTCATCTGCTGCCAGGAGCCTTGGGTTCCTCTCCCATCTCTGCTTTGTCTCCCTGAGTGGCTGCAGGTCCATCTCCCTGGGCGGCCATGGGTCTGATTGTCCTCTCCCATCGTGGGAGGGTGCGGGTAGGACAGAGATGTCCAAGCTCTACTGCTCCTCCCTGTGCTCCATCTTCATATCCCAAGCCGGTGGTACCTGGATGTGCGTAATGATGTTCTTGTTGCTTCTCCGCAGATCTCCGGCCTCTGCCCGATGTAGCCATGACTGGGACCTGTACCCGGGAGTGCACAGAGTTCGGCCACTCTGATACCTGCTGGATGCCCGGCCAGTCCTCCCCCAGCCGCAGGCCCAAGAACGCCCTCAAACTCTCCACTTTTGTGCCTTACCAAGACAGAGGGAGTCAAGAGCAAGTCGGGAATGGCAGCCCCAGACTCTCAGAAGAGCGCAGCACCAAAATGGCCAACCTTCGCCTGCTCCCCACATACAGTGCCTTCTCCAATAGTAGCCATGAGCCCTGCAAGGACTCTCCCATGGAGGAAATTCCTCTCACCCAGACTTCGGACTTCCAGCCAGCCACCACCCCCTCGTCCCAGACCACCAAGAGGGAGATATACCTGTGAGGCTGGGCGTGAGGGTCAGGGAGCAGATGCGCTTCTGAGGCCAGTGTCCAGAGGAACATTTTAAACTTCAATGCTTTATCGCTCCAGCAGCCGATTCTCCAGGCAGTGGGCTTGGTGGACAGCAGGGCAGGGCAAGGCAGGGATGAAAGGAGCGCCTTTTTAACCCATTGTTTCCCGGGGCTGGGGGTGGGTGGGAAGGATGAAAGCATCCCAAACCTGATTTCCTAGCACTTGTGGGTGCATGTCTCCGAACTGCTGTGTCACCGGGGAGGGCTGGGCAGGCTCCCGGTGTGGAGGGCACAGCTGGGGAGAAGGGCTTACGTACCAAAGGTCCACGCAGAGCTGGTGGAGTTCCTGGGGCATAGGACGAGGGGTGTCCCTGCACACGGGGAGCAAGCTGCCTGTCTCTTGGCTGTAGACTCCTGTAAATACGAATCTTAGGAATGACATTCAAGTCCTGCCTGATCAAAACTTTTTATTGTCCTTGAAACAAAAGACGTTTAAACAAAAACAAACAAACAAACAAAAAAAAACCACACAAAAAAAAAGAGGAAAAAAAGAAAGGAAAAGTAAACAAACAAACCACAAGGAGCAAGTTCCAGCTTTGAATGGTTTGTTGCATGGAAGAGCCCGCGGGAGCACAGCCTCCAGCCCACACTCATGTTCTATATTGTAAATAGAGATGTGACCAGTCCCTGAAACAGCAGCTGGGGAGCTGGAGGAGAGGGGCAGCATCCTAGCCGGACTGTAGGGACTTTGCTATTTTTCAGCCTGGATCTCTTTCTGAACGTTGTCACTGTGCCCACAAGCTGCAGGGTCCCTAGGGACTGCCCGGTGCCATAGGTGGGGTCTGCTTTGCAGGGTGGTGGGGAGGGGTTGTCCCTGGTGGTGGCCTCGCAACCAGCAGGTGGAGGAGGGAATGAGAAGCCCCCAGTGAAGGGACCGGCTGGGTCTGGAGAAGCCCTCATTCTGACTCTGCTGGCAGGGAGGTCGTCATCGGCTGTGGCATCTCAGCCCATCGCCTTGTGCCTCCTCCAGGGCAGGGGATGCCCATGAGGCCGGCTGTGCCATGCATTCGACCTCCATCCTGTCCGCCTGTAAGCCACCATTGCCTTTGTGAGGAGGAGCTTTGTCTCAGGGTCACACTGGGGGCTGCTGAGCCCCTGCCCACTGGACTCCCGCTGCCCTTAGGCCACAGGGCCACTTTCACGGGATCCAGCTTTCTCTTCCATTGTCAAAGGTCAACCAGTCTCCCCGGCAAGTCCCCACTGCCCTGGCATCCTCAACTCCCTTGCAGGGTACCCATGCAGGGCAACACTGCCCATGCAGTGGGGAGAGGACCCCCTCATCCCCCAAGGGACTCCCCAGAGGGGGACGCCTGGGCGTTTTCTTGAGCCTCTCGGTTCCCTCAGGAGCTGGGGCACAGTCCTGTTTTGGGGGGCTCCATGTGCACCCCTGGCAGGAGGGGTCTGGGGGACTCACGCCTCATTTCTGGGTAGCCCTTCCCGGTCCTCCCCCGCCAGGATGTGGGGAGGGGCTGTGCTGCACCGTTGTTCTTCCCGTACTCGCATGTGCATCGATCGTCTTCATCTCTGGGATCTTCCTTAGTGAGCGAGGCCAGTGGTAACTGCAGGATGCTTTCCCCTGTTCTTCATCTTCGGTCCACACGGCTCATCACCACAGGGCTCATGGATGGGTCTGCTGGGCTCAGCTGTCAAAGGGGCACTGCAGGGACAGGGCACCCCAACCACTGTGGGTCAGAGACTGCCCTGCCATAGCTGTAGTGCCTGTTGGGGTGCAGCATGCTGGGGTCCCCCACCCTGCCCAGCTTCCTCCCCCTCTCCAGCATCCCTCTCTCTGAGCAGCTCCTCTCCCTTTGCTTCGATGGTGGTGGCAAAGATGCAGCCAGCTCACTGGTGCATCTCTGGTTGATCTGAGGGGACATGGTGCAAGCTGAGCCTGGGTGACAAGGGAAAGGTGGCAGTAGATGCCTGCTCGCACCCACTCCCTCCTGCCCCAGCCCTGCTCCTTTCCTTCCCCAGGCAGCACCACACCGCATCACCCACAGCCCCTGCACCTTGGGGTGCTTCCTGGAGGAGGCAGGATCCTCCTCCTGGCTTCCTGCTGCTGCTCCCCGCTGACCGGCTGGGGGTTCCTCAAGGCAGGCGCGATGCTCCTGGTGGATGTCTGTCCATCCACCTGCCCGTCTGGGCATCCCTGCTCTACCTTTGCCTGTGGTGGCTGCCCGGTGGGGCCCACGTTCCCCTGGCCTGGCTGCCTGAGCAGGTCACGCTCCTGAACTTGTTTTTATTGTAGCTCTGTAGTTTCAGGGCCAAACTGGGCAGAATGTGCAATTTGGCCATGCTGGCCAGGATCTTTGACTCCACTGCCAACTCGACTGCTCATGCCTCCCCTTGGCAGAGGCAGTGTCCAGTGCCCCTCTTGGGGACACCCCGGGAGAGAGACGTAGCCACATCTGAGGGGTGCTTGTCCAAGACCAGGTTCCACTGGCCCCTTGCCTGTGGGCATGCTCCCTACCTTCTGCTCCAAGTCACCAGAGGGACCCTAAAGCTCGAAGCCCTGTGGCTGGAATGGCTGTCTTGTCTCCTGGTGCACCTGGCAACGTCCTCAGTGCAAGCATGGTGCAAGAGGGGTGGTGAGTGCATAGGGGGTCCCCAAGGGATAGGTGCTGGGGATACGTGCCATGGGGAGGGAGGGTTTTGGGGGATGAGTCTCATGGGGGTGCACAATGGGATGGTGGGGCTGGGTCTTTGGAGGGGAGCACAGGGGGG
>VXBW01007837.1:0-41250 GCA_013400375.1 Thinocorus orbignyianus
CAGATGGAGAGTACCATCTTCACAGGCTTCCACTTCCATAATGTAATGAAAAGAATAGCACACTTATCACCACATTTCCTTGCAATGTGCTCTTCTCCGAGTAACCTGAATGATAGCATTATTCGGTTGTGCTGCTTTTCAGTGCCTACAGAATCACAGGATGGTTAGAGTTGGAAGGGACCTTAAAGATCTCAAGTTCCAAGCCATCCACGCTGGGCAGGGATACCTCCCAGCAGATCAGAATGCTCAAAGCCCCATCCAGCCTGGCCTTTCACACCTCCAGGGATGGGGCTTCCACCAGCCTCACAGTTCCAGTGTTTCACCACCTTCACAGGAAAGAACTTCTTCCTAAGATCTAATCTAAATCTCCTCTCTTTCAATTTAAATCTCCCCTCATCCTACCCTGCTATCTTTGTTTCTGCTGGTGCCCTTAAAACCCCGTGTGCTTCCCCAAATGTACAGTTACTCCCTTCCAAGGCTGGCAGATACTAAGCAAATACAGATAATTGTTCCTTCAATTAAACAGTTGCTGGAAACAGGGACTGATGTAAACAGGAAGAGGGACTGTGACAGAAATTCATCTATTTCTTAATTTCTCCATTAAGATATAACTGTCATCCCAGCCAATACTTATATTACTCTAGTTAAAAAGACATTAGGAGGGCAAAGGCCCAGGTTCACAATCTCCACCTCTCCTCCCACCACTGCTTCTCATCTGCTGCCTTTGCCGGGATGGTCAGTGACAAAGAGAGTCTGCAGGACAAGCTGAGGGGGTATAAGCAAGGGCCTCTCTGCAACCACTCCTTGGTATAGTCAGGTCTTAGAAGTTCTTTCCTCTGAGGGCGGTGGAACACTGGGACAGGTTGCCCAGGGAGGTGGTTGAGGCCCCTTCCCTGAATATATTCCAGGTGAGGCTGGATGAGGCCCTGGGCAACCTGGGCTGGTTGGGGGTGTCCCTGCGACTGCGGGGAGGTGGGACTAGATGGACTTTGGAGGTCCCTGCTGGCCTGGACCATCCTATGATTCTATGATCACTGTGAGAATGAACAGTTTCTGAACAACATGCTGTTAATTGCAGAGTTTAGTTGATTAGAAGAGGCTCAGCCAAAAATGTAAAATTGTGAAAGAGAAACTGGGTTTGCTTTACCTCAAACCAGGACACTCATCTAGAAGGGATCTTTTAAAAGCCAGCAATGACTTGCAGGAGCCACCACATCCTAGAGCACTAAACTCTTTTCTAACTGAGCCCTTATTTTGATTGTGGTATAACTTTTTTTTTCCTTTTTTTTTGCCTGCGTTTCTACCTTTTCACTCCAGTCTTTTATAGCCTGCACTGATATTTGGGCGCTTGAATGAGTCTAACTCCTCTATGTAAGTTAGACGGTTGCAGGAGAGAAAAGGGTGCTCTGAAAGACTACTAAGAGCATGACTTCACTCTGTTGACTACACAGGGTATATGTAGGGAAACTAATTTAAGAAACTCAATTAGGTACTTAAACACAGGGCTGTAAATAGTGCTCAAGACTCCCCAAGGATTTGGAAGGGTCCTGCGCTCCCTGTACCTGTCAAGTCTTCATTCTCCTAACAAACCCCGCCTCTTATCTCAAATGCCAAAGTGCAGCTCCAAAGGTTTATCTGTGAGGTCAAGTAAATGCCCTTGCAGGTATTCACTGCTTGTTGCCACAGCCGAAATCGTGCATCTGCCTTGCTTTTCTTGAAGTAGTCCGTGCTGAGACTGAGAGGGAAACTAAGGGGTTTTTCCTAATAACAACAATAAAGGAGATAAAAAGCATCCAGTAACAGCTAGAAACATGGTTATAAACTTAGTTCAGCATGTTTTTCACAAGGGATGAGGAAAGGGAAGGTGAGGCTGGGGACTGAGGAATTACTTTCTTCATTTTAAAAAGTGGTTTGGTTTTTTTACACCACACATAGAGGAGAGAGGCAGAAACAGAGCCAACGCTGCACATTCAGCTAATGAATTCTGTTAATGAAAAGGAGGTGATATTCGTAATATACTGCACTTTGTGACAAGTACTTATGGTTTATATTGCTTTGGTACCTCTGACTGCAGCTGTCCATGCACACTGGGGGCCAGCCAAAGCACCACAGCCCACTGAACATGCTGTAGAAGGCAGGTCATTTACCTTCTTCCTGCTGTCTTTTCAGCTACCTATTTCTGGCAGAATTCTTGGTGGGAGATATTTAATACAACCTCCAGGATCTCCCGTGTGTTTTATGTATGGGCCTAAATTTGTTAAGACGCTTACGCAGCAGTGAGAGATGCACTTGTTAAAAACTTGGAAAGTTTCATCACTGAATCTTGAAATCTTGAAAGTGAAAATGCTGCAAAACATGTTATGCATTAAAATGTATTACGCTTTACTAAAAAAACCCCTCTTCTCAATCCTTTTGATACCTCTTCTGCTATTAGACGTGGCCTTCCTTTTGAGACTCTTAAATTGAGAAAAAAATCCTACAATACCCTGGGTCATCTTTTTGGGGAAGTATTTCATTTAGGTTTTGGACCATGACCTAACTAAAATACTTCTTTTTTTTCTTTTTTTTCTTTTTTTTTTTTAAATTCCCCAGAGTAATAAAACTAACTGCTAAATACCTCTGAAGATGTACTTACCTGATTGCAATAGCTGCAAAATTCAAATTATTGTAATGTGAAAATGTCAGGTGGCGAACAGTTTCCATAAGCCAGAATATTCAAGGATTGCTTTCCGCCAAAGAATCTTCCTATCACTCTTCACCACACTTGGTGAGACCGTATGCCCCGTGCATTGCACATTCATCCGAGAAAAGACTCACACCACATCTAGGGAAGGGCACCACTGAGGGTGCGGCTACAGAGAGGTGAGAGGAGGAGGAGGGCTGCCGGACACGGTCATGCAAGTCATCAGTTGTCATCATCAAGAGGCTGCATTCTTTAGCAATCACTGCACCACTTCATTTGCACAGAGGCTCAAAATTTACCCCCTGGCCAGCACCTGAGGCTCTCACTATGAGTACAAAACTTAACAGAGAGGATAAATCTTGATGAAAGAACATAACAGCCTATTATATACCGAATTCTTAGTCTTTGCAGATTTAAAGTCACTGGGATGATTAGGAACAAAGAAAAATGGAGAAGCAAACAAACACAGAAACAAAAGCCCCAACCATCGCAACGTTTCGGTGACAGAAATAACCCCGGAGAAGCTTTTAAGTGCAGGTTCTGGCCCTGTGCGATAAGGCATAGCAATCAGGAAGGCTGAGCTGTGGGAAGGGTGCGTGGGCAGGGGTGTGCTGTGCATGCACATGGTCTGACAGCATACCCTGGGGAGCGCTTAGTGCCCGCTCAGACATTCCTGCACATCACACGTCAGCGTCTACCACCACGGCCAACGGGTGCGTGGCAGTGGCTCAGAATTAATTCACAGTTAGAAGCCACGGGTTTCCAAAAATGCCTTGTGAAGGTGAGAGGTTGATGCTTTCTGTGCTCTGCCGACGCCTGAATGCGTGCAACTGCCAGGTTACAGCTGCCTGCTGCTCCCAGGATCTCCTCACTATGATTTTAGGAGAATAACCACGTCTTGATTCACTAAGAATCCTCAGGTAGGCCACACAAAACAAAACCAACACTGCCGTAGATGGAGTTTAAAAAAATAATAATAATAAAACAAAACAAACCCAACAAAAGATCCAACTTCAAATGAAACTCGATTGGAAGTGCTGTTGAAAAGGTGCTCAAATTACCTGAACGGCTTTGTTTGATCTTAAACATGGACCGGGGGCAGCTGCAACCAGCTCCGAGCTTTGGCACATTCCATTATATGAATGGTAGTGAATTTCTAATGGAATGGTATGAATGGGGTTTATAATCAGAAAAACACACTGACCTTAACACTACACAGGTGGAGCAGCATAATGACCCGCCAATTGTAAGCGCATCAATTCCTGGGGAAAAGTTCAATGAGGTTAACTCAGCATGTATCCCATAACCAACATAAGTCACATTTTAAAACATTGCTTTTTTTTTTTTTTTTAGTTTCCATCAGAACCTGTCTCTTTGCCAACACTGTATTCATTTATCAGCTTCGCTCTTGTGCAAGGAGGACTGTCTTACCCAGGTTAACAGCGTGCTGCATTAGGTTCCAGCAGACCTGGACGTTGTCAAACGCTTCAACGTTGAAACACACGTGTTAAAAACATGAGAATGGTGTTAACTATGATAAACTTTTCAAACTGTGTAAGATTAAGTGTCATATTCATTCAGCTTCAAAATGGAAAGAAAACAAGAGGCTGGATACAACAAGAAACACCATCAGTGCAGTGGATCTTCACCTTGTAAAATCCTCCCATTGAATCAGCTTAGATGGGTAGCAGCTGATCAGCATTTATGCTCCTCTCAATTTACTGCTGCCCCTGGAGACTTGTGGGGACCAGAAGAAAAGGAAGTTAATTTCAAGGTACAATACGCAAGCTGACTGACTGGGTATCCAACATCACTCTAATAGTCCAAGATCAGAGCACAAAATACAATGAACAAACCTAGTGAGCATTAAGTAGTATTCCAAAACCACACAGAGAGAGAAGCAATGAAACAAAGAGAAACTTCAATCGGAACATGGGAGAACTGAGCAAGGACAGAAAGCTATCCAAACATGTCATAAAAAAACTTGAAATTAAAAATGTTTATATCCCATAATCCAGCCACAAAAGCAATATTATACCTCTATTCCAGTTTGGTGTCCTCCTTCTCTTATGTGACCAGACACATTGACGCTTTACAGCTTCTCCACAGCGCTGCCAGGGAAAGCACCTTGGCAACAAAACAGGCTGATCCCCCACATCATTCTCCTCACCATCAGGCACCTCCAGAGGCTGCTGTCCCACCTTGACGCTATTCCCACCATCAGCCTCTGCTGCATGCCCACTGAGTGCTCAGAAGGCAAAAACCCCAACAAGAAGTCCTTTAATGGCACGATCAAAACCAGTACTAGAATTGTAAATTCAACATGAGCACAGAAATAGGTACAAGAACCAAAAGCACCGGGTAAGGTAGTGAGTTTGGGAAGAAGTTCTACTGTTCAGAAACATTCAGCTAAAAAGAGACTTACGAAAAAAAAAACCAGTCCCATTTGATTCTACTCGTCTGAGATGAAAAGAC
The DNA here is from genome assembly GCA_013400375.1 of Thinocorus orbignyianus. Lineage (NCBI taxonomy): Eukaryota > Metazoa > Chordata > Aves > Ciconiiformes > Thinocoridae > Thinocorus > Thinocorus orbignyianus. Next base: position 5,159 of record VXBW01007837.1, read on the forward strand.
ATTCAAAACACATAAACTCCATGAAATTAAACAAAATAAAAGTATGCATTGCTTTGTCATCTCCCTCTACCTTTCAAAAGGCACAAAATCTCACGGATATAATCCATTTCAGTCCCAAATTTACCAACTGCCTACAGTCTGGTGACCCTTTGCTTTTGCTGAAAAAGTGTATTTCCATTAGAAATAAAGCAGGGCGATCAGTACGTTGGGCAAAGAGCCATGATATCTTTAAAAACGATCTCAAAGAAGTTAATCCACACACACACTTTTTTCCCAGCTGTCTGTCAGGACTGTATCACACGACAAAAGGCTCTTCCCAATAGGCAGGACCACAAAACCACTCCACAAAACCACAAGTCATCAAAAATTTTCTTCAGTCGCACACAAGCTGAGGCCTAAATGCTTCAGACCAAGGTTTTTAGGTCTAAAAGCATCACCCATAGCAAGATCATAGAATCATAGAATGGTTAGAGATGGAACGGACCTCGAAAATCGTTGAGTTCCAACCCCCCTGCCCTGGGCAGGGACACTTCCCACCACACCAGGTTGCTCCAAGCCCCATCCAGCCTGGCCTTGAATATCTCTAGGGATGGGGCAGCCACAGCTTCTCTGGGCAACCTGTTCCAGTGCCTCACCACCCTCACACCAAAGAATTTCTTCCTAAGATCTCATCTAAATCTCCCCTCTTCCAATTTCAACCCGCTACCTTGTCCTGTCACTCCACTCCCTGACCAAGAGTCCCTCTCCAGCTCTCCTGGAGCTCCCTTCAGATCCTGAAAGGCTGCTCTAAGGTCTCCCTGGAGCCTTCTCTTCTCCAGGCTGAACAGCCCCAGCTCTCTCAGCCTTTCTTCATAGCAGAGGTGCTCCAGCCCTCTGATCACCTCTGTGGCCCTCCTCTGGATCTGTTCCAATAGGTCCATGTCCTTGAGGACTCCAGAGTTGGACACAGTACTCCAGGTGGGGTCTCAGGAGCACAGAGTAGAAGGAAGGAGACACACGAGCATAGAACAAAATGCACAATTTCTGTCCCCAAAAAGGTAACTTCTCAAACACATGCCCACTAAAAGCTCAAGAAGAACAGAGAAAAGAAAATGAGCTGGTATTCATTACCGTAGTGAGCTGTGGACTCAAGAGAGACCCCAACTGTTTCTCAATTTTTCTGCAGGCATTGCAGAAAGGAGATGTTTTAAAAAGAGAGGAACAGGACGATAGAGTATCTTCTTTGCCTAACAAGCAGGAGAGACAGAGAGGATCATCCTATGAAGAACTGAAAGGGAGGGGGTAAACATTCCAGGGATGTTGGCAAGAAAGACCAACCAGCAGCAGTGCTGGACTCTGCATGGAAAAAAAGATGGTAGGAAGATCATCCACATGTCACTCATTCCTCTCAAGATGAGCAGCTGCTTGATATATTCTGCAGAAACAGGAGCCAACAAAGAGGGCAGAGAGAGAAAGTGAACCACAGAGGAACATGCTGTGTAGGTAGAGGATGCCTCCAGCATCGCTGCAGGTAGATACAAAGTGAGGCACATCCATCCCGACAAAAGAATACTGCAGTAACTGAGGCCCCGGGGGATGAAAAACTGGACAACAACGAGCTGAAGACCTCCAGAAAGCTTCTCCTTACAGAGCCCATCTCAACAAACCAATTTATTTCCAGCATCATTTCCTAACCTCAACAGAGGGATTGAATTCTGACAGAGCATGGAATTTCTTCTTGCTTTGACGAGCCACTGGGAAACAGGTTTCTCAGCCACCTCTCCTTCTTCCTCTGGATGTTAGCAGGCTATTCACCAACACCAGTGTCTGTGTATATGACAGCATGGCTACTGCCAGCGCCCAATGACAACTGAAGTGAGCTGGTATTATTGCACCAACAGGAAAGGTCTCACTTAGGGTTGATGTTTCTGCATCTGCAGAAGATTTCTGCAAGTCACAGGACAGTCACAGGACAAGCAGCTGCCAAACTCCTCCTAGAGCTCTGCCACCAGGACTCACAGAATTAGGGAACTGTCACAGTTGGAAGGCCCCTCGTCCAACTCCCCTGCTAAAACAGGATTGCCTCAGTGCTGGCCTGAGCAGAAAACATTTTGCTTGACCAAATGGAACTGTGTACTCCACCACGTCTTCAGATAGAGTAATTTCTTTTCGGTCCACTGGCTCCAACAGACCATAATTAACAGCTGGTTGAAGGCACTCGGCTTCTAGTCTTCAGTCTCTCTCTGACAGTCATGATTTTCCTAGTTAAGTGGGTAGCTGGCAGCACTCTGACTTAAATAGAAAAACAGTTTAGCACAGTCCATCAGCCACTTGTGAAATTAACTTGGATTCAAATTGCTGTCCTGAAAGATCAGTGGAATACTAACATCTGCAGCAGAGTTAACACTTACGTTTACCGCTGAACAAGCTGTAAAGGTCAAGCACAAGGAAACTAGACCTGTCTCCCAAAGAAATAGGCACAAGCAGTGTCAGCATTCGCATCCCTCATCCTGTCTCTAAGACCCTGTTCTTGCGAATGCAATTCCATGGTCTATCTAGAAGTATCCTTTTATTTGACCAGAAAGAGAAAAGGGAATAGAGAGAACTTAAATGAACAGCACACATGACAGTCAGGCAGTAAACTCTGCTGGTATTCTGTATTTGAGCAGGATGTTAAAGCTATCAGACCCACAGCAGGGAAAGGTACAAGACAGAAAACTTTATTTAGCACTGCCTAAATGCCATTACTCCCCTCCAACTGCAACAAACCACTACAATCTGTGTCTTTCCAGCAGCATGCTTCCAGTATAACAAATTGCTGTCAGACCTCTCCGAAGCTGTCAGTGTCCTCAACTTACCTGATGAAACATGACACAGAAACATCCAAATATCTATTAGCAACACCAGCAGCAATGATCGGTATCTGCAAACTACATATTACACTACAGCAAAAAAAAGAGGGGAGAAAAATAGCAAGGAGCAAGCCCAGCAATAACAAGCTTCTACTGTTAATTATAAATACCAGAGCCTTCTACTCCTGTTTCTAAACCATGGTCAGAAGTCTTAAGACTAGGCTGTCAAGATGCTAACTCTCCTAACTGCTGTGCAGGCAGCAGAAGGGGCTCAGCATCCTTACTGTCCTCTTTCAATGGAATCCCACTTTCATCCTCTTTTCACTACAGATGTAACCACGTGTCATAAACCACCAAAGTCATGAATTTATGAATGTATATTCGGTCACAACAACCCCAGGCAACATTACAGGCTCAAGGAATAGTGGCTGGAGAGCTGCCCAGCAGAAATGGTCCTGGGGGTGTTGGTGGACAGCCGGCTCAACATGAGCCAGCAGTGTGCCCAGGCAACCAAGAAGGCCACCAGCATCCCGGCCTGGATCAGGAACAGCATGGCCAGCAGGAGGAGGGAAGTGATGGTGCCTCTCTCCTGGGTACTGGTGAGGCCTCAGATCCAGTGCTGTGTTCAGTTCTGGGCCTCTCACTGCAAGAAGGACATTGAGGTGCTGGAGAGTGTCCAGAGGAGAGCGACCAAGCTGGGGAGGGGTCTGGAGAACAAGTCCTGTGAGGAGAGGCTGAGGGAACTGGGCATGTTTAGTTTGGAGGAGTCTGAGGGCAAACCTCCTTGCCCTCTACAGCTACCTGCAAGGAGGGTGTAGAGAGGTGGGTGTTGGCCTCTTCTCCCAAGGGAATAACAATAGGACCAGAGGACATGGTCTGAAGTTGTGGCAGGGGAGGTTCAGATTAGATATTTGGAAGAATGACTTGACTGAGAGGGTGGTCAGGCACTGGAACAGCCTGTCCAGGGAGGTGGTGGAGTCACCATCCCTGGACGTCTTTAAGAAAGGTGTAGATGTGTTGCTTCAGGGCATGCTCTAGTGGCCAAGATGTAGGGGTTTTGTGTGTGTGTATGGCTAGACTTGGTGATCTCAAAGGTCCTTTCCGACCATGATGATTCTGTGATTAAATGCTGGGTTTGGATAGTTTACTGGACATAGAAGTAATACTGAGAGATGGATTCACTCTATAAAATGATTTTGCAAGCTCTGGGCCAGGCTGCAGTACACTAGATTTTTATTTGCTTTCCCATAAACACACAGGAAAAGGTTAACACAACAGCATCTCAGCAAGTCAGATTTAGAATTGCACCATTCGGTTCTTTAAAGCATCATTCACAGACCAGGCTGTTAATAGAAGATATAAAAAGGAATAGATTGAAAATCTTTCTTTCCTTCTCAGGAAAAAAAATGTGAAAAAAAAATAATCCCGAACTACAAGCACTATTTCTCCTAACTCATTGGCTCAAGCTTGTTCAGCACAAAACCTCTTAGGGGGTATTTGCACCAAGTCTAAGTCACTTTGTTGGGAACCCCTGAAGTAGGCAACCAGCACCAGCTCTGAAGCTACAAGCAAGCTACATAACTAGACCAGCTAAAATTTTCTACACAGATAAAATGTAACGCCACAATGACTACTGGATACCAGTAATCACCAATTTATCCAGCAGTCCACAGGATTTCAAGCTGGCTATAAGAAAAAGAGACATTTATACTTAGTAGAAGAGAGAAATAGAATAATCAATCAGGCAGATAAATTACAACATGAGGCTTTATAAAAGGCCACTGAAGAAGGCAAGCGGTATTTCTCAAGTAGGCAGACTTGAAGAGTCTGCAGAGACAGGATGCATCCGTCAGCAGGAAAAAAAACCCAAACCAGCCCACCTTCACAGAAAGCTGCCCACAGGGACAACAGCCCAAAATGTCCCACCTAGACCACTAATTTCCCACTACTTGCCATGCACCATCCTCTACATGGAAAGACCAAGATGAAATATGTTTTTAAAAATGGGCCACTTAGGTAATTCTCATCCAAACAGGGTCAGACCAGCAACGTTTCACCTTCTCTTGAAGGATCTCAGACGGTCTTCAATACGTGACTTGGATGAAAAACGGTCCTTGCAATTGATTATGCCCTTTTATTTATAATTAAGACCTAGGAAATAATAGGGTGATATTCCTCTACTACTAAAGTTGATTATAATTTTGCTATTAACTTCTAGGATGAAGCATCAGCCCCATTAATTGCATTTTGCTTCCCCATTAGTTTTGCCATTTTAAAAAGGCAGCAGGCTAAATTAAAAAGAAAATCAAAGCCAGGTCTTACTTCCGTAAGTATGACAGTAGTTGATTTATTATTTTTTTTAAGAATTGAAATTAAGCAATTAAAACTCCTCAGATGAGTAGACATTAAATAACACATTCATAAGAGAATACTTCTATCTGTCTTCCGTATAGTTATTTACCATACTGGACTAAGAACAAGAGGCTAAGTCACAAAGTTTCTGAGGAAATACAACCTTTTTCCAAAAGAACATTTATTTACTTGACAACATTTCATCTCTTTGGTAACCCTGAGAATTTAAAAGACAGTCTTACCCAAAACCCATAAGCAAACAGCATTAATTTTTTTGCAGAGGAACCAACTGATTTCCTCTCATGCTCTCCCTCAATATGCTTCAGACAACTTCTATATTTAAAATACCTGCAGCGCCATGATGAAGCCAGTAAGATTTTCTTATAAACTTACAGTTCACGCAACCCCTGCGGACTACAGGTTCTCTGAGACTTCACCAAGGTCCTCAGAAGCAACCACAGTTGTGCTGAGGATTTCAAGAGAATTAACTTGTCCTTCTTGACAGATGACAGCCTTATAGCAATCCAAAACACTCATGCAAAGTAGGGAAAAATAAAAGACGTCTTTTCAGAGAGGAGAATTCTGTAACCAGTAAGAAAGAGAAGAAATTGTTACCAGCTTGTAAACAGCACCACTGTCAGGTGAAACTACTACTCCAGAAAAAGTTCCCCTTCAGAATAAAGGAAGATTAAGTGCTGAACTTGAAAGCAATTTTGCAAGCACGTTTACAGTGTCTGGTCATTGCTGTCTTAAAGAAATCTCCCTTGTATCATCGTATTGGTATTTTCTGCCATTTGTTCTCTGTCTGGTTTGATCCCACAAGGTGTGTGCAATTACACTTTCAACTCCTCCCTGCTCATGTCCCTGTTCTCTACACTCGGTGCTTACAAAGGCTCCAAAGACACCTTTTCCTGGTGCAATACCTTCTCTCTGATACCTAAAGCAGACTTTATGTATCCCATAAATGGCTAAACTGTAGGGAATGGTCTTTTAGAGAAGAAATTTAGCTATTTTAGTAGCCATCCCAAATACTTCCAAGGGCTTAGTACGATAAGAAAGGATGCGTGTGGCCTAGAGAACGTGGTGGCCTAAGACAAGGATGCAATAAATATGGACATTGTCTGACAAACAGGTGGTAGCAGGAAGATCATTAGTTTTAAAGATCTAATTAAGCAGTTAGGGTGTTTTGCCAACATGGAAAGTGAGCCAAAGGACACATGAAGACGATGAAGGCTGAGGAAGAAACAACTCTCACTCAAAATGAGGACCACCAGAAGGCACAGCTACACACGCCCACAAGCGCATTATGTAGAAAGCTCATATGTAAAAAAATTATTGAAAATTTAATGATTAGGCTAATGTTTTGTTGGAATTACACTGAATATGTATACCTGTCACGCACAAATTTGGCTTGATAACAGAACTGGGTGTGCACAACAGGAGGAGCAATGCCCTGTGCATCCAGCACCGCGATAAAGAATGCCTGCTTTCTGAATCTCCAAATTGAGTCTTGGATAGTTTTATCTGCTGCTTTGGGGTGACACGTCTCTGACAGCCCCAGACTCTCTAACCACTCCACCTCCGCTGCATGGGCATGATTCCAAAAACATAAGTTTAAGAACTCTGTTAAACATCCCACCCAACCATGGTACCGTTCCATTACCTCAGCAGTGAGATTCCTCCAATTACATGTGAAATAGTAAGACAATGGTGAGCAACAAACAAGCCGTCATCTAACATCTGTCTTGTCACACAGGTTGGACTCTGTCTGTACTTTCAATAAACTTCTGCTGTTACCATCATTGTACTGGATGCCATAGGCATACAATGCTTCATTTATTTTATTTGTAGTTGAATATAATACATGAACAACTGCCTTATGTAAAAAGATAATCTGATTAAACACTCTCCTGCATATTCATTTTTGGGTTATGCTAGCACTTAAGATGACAAGGATCAGTGTTCAGTCTGAAGCCAAGATTTCAGAGTCATCTGACCCTAAGGAACATCAGGTAGTGCGCAATAAAAGAAAAAAGCCAGATTCATCATTCTCATTTCTTTATATCAAAACAAGGTGTTAATCCCCTCTTTCTTAATACACCTCATTACACATGCTCCTTTCCTTGTTATGGTGCATTCTTCTACTTTTTTGGTAACTGCCTTCCAGGAATAGCAAATGAAATCACACCACTGGCTTGTATAGATTAGTCTGAGTCAGATCACCAGCCCTGTTAAAACTATCTCCATCTCCATCACCACTGTCTAAGCACAACAGCACTCTGCAGATTCTTCCTGTGGCCTGTGACAGGAGACCACAGCAGGTGCCCCTCAGTCTGGCCTCACCACTTCTGGGGACACACAACTGTTCTTATCGATAAGACTGTAGGAACAGAGGGGATGTGGATTCGTTAAGGGATGGAAAAGGTTAGCCAGGAATAAGGGATGGCAAACCACACTACGCTGGGCTCTCTCACAGCCAAGTGAGCAGTCACCATGAGGAGAAGGAATGTGGAAGGATGGGGCAGGAAATTAACAACTCTGCCTAAATCCTTCTCCACTAGGCATGGGCACAAAGCTGCAGAAAACAGTAAGTGTCAAAGCAATGCAACATCCACAAGGTTTTAAAATAGGAAACATGGCGTATTTTTGCCCCTCCCCCTCCAGCACTGCACTTCAAACCTGGTCATCTGATCTGACACAAGACATCAGGCGTGCCCGTTGGGTATCAGGCAGTACATCACCATCCCATCCCCTGAAGCCCACCATGGCTGGCAGCTATTATTACTCTTGAAGTATGTGACCTCATCTCAGGGGGGTTTGAACTGAAGTGGCTGTCGCCTAGAAATAGTTCATCTCCTCATTTTCATAGCCATTCTCAAGCAGCACGGCGCGGAGAAGCTTGGAAAAAAAGAGAAGAAAAAGAAAAAGAAAAAAAGAGGTGCTTCACAGAACTGTCAGCATTGGAAGGGACCTCTAGAGATCCTCCAGCCCAACTCCCCTGCTAAAGCAGGATTGCCCAGAGCACAGCACTCAGGGCTGCATCCAGGCAGGGCTTGAAGGTCTCCAGAGAAGGGGACTCCACACCCTCCCTGGGCAGCCTCTGCCAGGGCTCTGACACCCTCACCCCAAAGAAGTTTCTCCTCACATTCGAGTGGAACTTCTCGTGTTCCAGCTTGTGCCTGTTGCCCCTCGTCCTGTCACTGGAAACCACTGAGAAGAGTCCGGCTCCATCCTCCTTCAGCCCACCCTTCAGATACTTGTCAGCATTGATAAGGTCTCCTCTCAGCCTTCTCTTCTCCAGGCTCCGGAGTCCCAGCTCTCTCAGCCTTTCCTCATCAAGGGGATGCTCCAATCCCTCCAGCACCTTTCTTGCTCTACGATGGACTCTCTCCAGTAGTTCCCTGTCCCTCTGGAACTGGGGAGCCCGGAACCAGAGGCAGGATTCCAGTTGTGGCCTCCCCCGTGCAGAGCAGAGGGGGAGAATGAGCTCCCTCCACCTCCTGGCCACACGCAGCCCAGGATTCCACTGGCCTCTTGGCCACCAGGGCACATTGCTGGCTCCTGGATAGCTTACTGTCTACCAGGACCCCCAGACTTCTTGGGGAAGTCCTATCAGTTGCCTGCTTACTCAGCGTGTTTCTTCACGCAGCACATGCACCAAGTGTGTGTTGATGCCTTTTCTCCCTGATGTACTGCCCACTTATCTCCAACAGGCCTGATGTCTACCTGATGGCACACCATTGCTGCGGCCACGCAGTTTTGCAGGTAGAACCACCTCTGCAGAGGTGGGCGTTTTCAATGCGTATCAGATCATTATAAATAGATTCGAGTGCTAAATCCTGGAACTAGCCCCTGGTATTAATTCTAATTTAGTTTGGGCCTGATTCCAAATGGGTGACTGTGCTCACAAACACTTGTCTGAGTGTACAATGGGCTGTTATAAAAACAAAATTATTACTTGTGCGTATGCATGCATAATTTACACACGCTAATTCATACACCAAAGTAATTCCCTAGCAGAAATCCAGTGATCGGATTTAACTTGAAGGCTGCTGTTAAAAAAAAACAGGCACAATCGTATATCCTTTAGTCACGTAGGAAGGAAGGAAACGAGAACTACATTGCTGTTTCTGCAACTACAAAAACTGCTTTAGTATAAACCTATCCTTTCTTATCTGACTGCTGTGGTTTTTGCCCTCCCTCAAATCCCCCAGTTTGTTTCCCCGATACCATTTAATTTCTGCTAATAAGGATTCTAGATTGTGATTCAAAGTAACGAAGTTCCTCTTCATGTTTAGATGGAACTTCCTCTGTTCAAGTTTGTGCCCGTTGCCTCTTGTCCTGTCATCAGGCACTACTGAAAAAGGACTGGGCTCATCCTCTTGACACCCATCCTTGAAGTACTTATAGGTGTTAATCCTCAGCCCTCTCTTCTCCAGACTAAAAAGACCCAGGTCCTTCAGCCTTTCCTCATCAGAGAGATGCTCCAGGCCCCTCATCATCTTGGTAGCCCTCTGCTGTACCCTCTCCAGCAGTTCCCTGTCCTTCTGGAACTGGGGAGCCCAGAACTGGACCCAGTGCTCCAGATGGGGCCTCCCCAGGGCAGAGCAGAGGTGCAGGATGACCTCCCTCCACCTGATGGTCACACTCTTCCTAATTCCCCCCAGCATGCCATTGGCCTTCTTGAAGTGAAATACCAAACAGGTGAACCACGAGCGACGAGTGTAACATAATCTAAGAAAGATTTAACTTGTATTAAGGAAATGAAGAAAAGGAAGTCAGGTAAATTGTTCTTATGGACAAGCCAAGTAGAAATATTTCTCTCCAGGTAATTCTCATGATGAAGTTGTATCCTTTCCAAAACAAACCAGTAAACACTGATTAAACACACATCAGACCAGCAGCTTGAAATATCGCATTTTGTAACAAGATCATACAGAATCCAAAGACTGGTGTTTGTACAAGTCAAGTAAATTTGCTCTTGATTATAACTCAGGCAGAAACAGGCCCTGCATGTGACAGCCAACATGTATGGGGAATGTTTTTGAAAACAACCTCTCTTGAAATAGGTTTTCCAAGTTAGTGGTTCTGCATACAAGCAGCAAAATATAATCAGGAATTTCACCAGTCTCCTTCACCGTCCTTCATTACTGTTCACTTAATTAGAAGACACTTAGAAATGCGTTGACGCCCTTTATATTCAAATATAGCAGAACAGAAGGTAGAAATTACCTTACCAAAACCAAAGATGTAGAGACTTCAATTCAGCAAATTATGGCATATTCTCAACTGTATGAATGAAACTCTCAAAGCTAGTCAAAGCAATTATACATGTGTTTGTAATCAAGCCAGCATTTAAGAAAACAATCAGTATCACCTGGTGGAGTTTGCTACCTGTGAAGATTTCAGGAAATTTGTGCTGGAAGATTCATTCTGCATTTCAGCCTTTTTTATGCAAACCAAATCCAGCAGTAATTCATTTTGCAACTTGAACAAATATTTATACTGCCCCATTGCATGACCCTTGATTTATTTTTTATGCATAATAAAAAAAATGTGTAAACACATATATGTACGCATGTATATACGTATCCTTATTTGTCAGCATAACTTATAGATGACGTCTCTCTACAGACAGACATATATTAATTAAAAGCACTGCATACCATGAGAAGAGCTTATTAAAGTGAGATTTTATTTATGGTAATTTAAAAGATGAGGCCCTGTGGGTGGCTGAGGGAGGGTTAGGAGCAAGGGGATAGATAGCAGAGTTAGTAACTAAAATTTAACTGCAACTTTTACAATATTTGGTATTTTTAAAAAATCCAACCTTGGAGTTGTATGAACAAGAAAAAATCTTCCTTTTCTATACTGTGAGTTTCTAGCTTTAATTTTTCAAAGAATCTGGAAAAGGTCAACCCTAAAAGCCTATAAGTCAAAAGACAAATTTAAAAGAGGTTTTCCTTCCCACAAACCTCATTTTTTTTCCCCAAAACAAATTCTTGACTTCTGGTTCTTGACTCAGGTTTTTAAAGCACTTGGGATGGGCAATAAAGAATGAGGGATAAAAAAGAGCAAGGTGCAAGGGGGGAGCTTGCAGAGGGAAAGATTTATGCAGCTCACATGCTGCCTGGTGCAATGTGGGACCACACACCAGCTCACACGGGGCTGCCCTGGCTGTCCCCATCCCAGCCAAGAAGCAGCTCTTCAGAGGTACGGATATTGGTGAGGGGTATTTTTTAATATCCTTGGGCCTAAGGTAATTCGCTTCCCTTTCACTCTTAAGGGGTTTTTTTGATTCTTGGGGGTTGACAACCCCACGGCAAAAGATTGCATCCATCCCACTGAGACTTCTCGAATGCACTCAGCTTGGGAATAGATATTAGTCTGGGTCCTGCAAACATCTCTACTGGTGAATAACTGAAGAGCACCACATCTGATTGCAAAGCCATTTACCTCCCAAAATCTCTACCAGAAGGGGCAATGGGAATAAAAAACACAGGAAGAAACAGTTTATCACTCAAGCAAACTTTTAGTGGAATTTCATATATGGCAAAGACAAGACACCTTATAACCTCAAGTGCCTACTCCCAAACTAAAAAAAAACTCCTTTAAAAAAAAAAAAAAAAGTGGTTTCACTGTCCCAAAAAAAGGTTTCCAAAACTTTCTTATAAAGGAAAGTTTTAAGAAAATAATTCCAGACATCACACAGCCAGTCCTATGACTCTTCCTTCTGCAGCAAACAAGCTACAAAACCAACATAAATACACTGAAATTTACTGGGCATTTTATCCACTTTGTCACACTAATTTTGCATCTACCTGTGGACTTGCAATCAAAGCAATGACACTGGGTTAGCAGGTGTTCAATGACGGGAATCAGACCCTTCACATTTATACTCCCTCCACTCTAGCAGAAAGTAAAACAAGCACTACATTTTTCCAAAGGATCAAACTCCATGATTTTTTTCCCTCCTAACAGCTTTAATTACTCATTAATTTATTATTAATAACTATAAGCAGTGAAATTGTAAGAGATACATTTGTTATACAGAGATCAAAAAGAGTCCTTATGGCAAAAAATATCTGAACTTCCTCATTACGCTGCTTTTGCCTTTTCTCCACCGGCAGTTGTGTAGGAAGTATGTATCCATATATGAGCAAGGTTTAAAAATTAATAGCGTCTGGAGAAAACTGGAAAAGGTTCCCATCAGGTTTAATCAGAGTGTCAAAGTCTCGGGCTCCTTAATTCAACCCTGGAACTGTAGCAGAAGCAACAGCGAGTTATCAGGCACCCCATTGTAGCAGCAGTTACAGAAACACAAGTGAAGAGAAAAAAGTTCAGAAAAACAAGTGAAGTTTGCTGATGACACCAAACTCGGTGGTGTGGTCAACACACTAGCGGGAAGGGATGCCATCCAGAGGGACCTGGACAGGCTGGAGAGGTGGGCTAGTGCAAATGGCATGAAGTTCAACCAAGCCAAGGACAGGGTCCTGAGCCTGGGATGTGGCAACCCCAGGCACAAACACAGGTTGGGTGGAGAATGGCTGGAGGCAGCCCTGAAGAGAAGGACTTGGGAGTGCTCACGGATGAGAAGCTCCACATGATCCGGCAGTGTGCACTGGCAGCCCAGAAACCAACCCCATCCTGGGCTGTATAAGGAAGATGCATCAGGAAGAAGCATGACCAACAGGTCATAGGAGGTGATTCTCCCCCTCTACTCTGTGTTTGTGAGACTCCAGGTGGAGTACTGTATACAGCTCTGGAGTCCTCAACAAGAGAAAGGACATCAACAGGTCCAGAGGAGAGCCACCAAGATGCTCAGAGGGATGGAGCACCTCTGCTGTGAGGACAGGCTGAGGGAGCTGGGGCTGTTCAGCCTGGAGAAGAGAAGGCTCTGGGGAGACTTTAGAGCAGCCTTCCAGGATCTGAAGGGAGCTCCAGGAGACCTGGAGAGGGACTCTTGGTCAGGGAGTGGAGTGACAGGACAAGGGGTAATGGTTTTAAATTGGAAGAAGGGGAGATTTAGGTAAGATATTAGGAAGAAATTCATCACTGTGAGGGTGGTGAGGCACTGGAACAGGCTGCCCAGAGAAGCTGTGGCTGCCCCATCCCTGGAGGGGTTCAAGGCCAGGCTGGATGGGGCTTGGAGCAACCTTGTGTGGTGCGAGGTGTCCCTGCCCAGGGCAGGGGGGTTGGAACTCAATGACCTTTGAGGTCCCTTCGAACTCTAACCATTCTACGATTCCATGAAAATAAGTGCTTGAAAATGCTTACTTTCAAAAAAAGTGACCAAAAATGGAAATATGAACTATCTGTACTTTGTAAATGGGGAAGTACAGTGTCCCTTTGCACACCATGTTAATCTGATGTTCTGTAAGTGCTCATAAACAGAACCATTGTCACTTAAGCATCAATACACTTCCCATGCTTTAAACCATCTTTCCTGTCTCTTGAAATATTTCTATCCTGTGAATTACAAGAGCTCTGACCTCTGAAGACAGTCAGAGGCTGAAGAAAGCATATATTGAAAAGAAAATGTGATAAAATGTGACAAATAAAACCCTGAATCTTCTTTAAAAAAAAAGAATTCATCTGGTCATATAAGTCATGGAAATTCTTGTTATCCTGTAAGTAGTTTACATTTGGAATCAAAGAAATCACAAAGTGTTTTTAAGACATTTACTCATCTTCTCTTGAAAAGGTCACTTACTTGTGCTATAAGCTGATACTGATGAAAAATGGCTTTGTTGTTTCTTACTCCAAACATCTCCTCTGATCACTTAGTAGTCAACCTCCCATGATGGACAGCTTTAATTATGCCATCACACAGTTATCACTTCACATCTCACCCCCGCTGTGCCAATAAACAAAGCAGATTCCAGCTCCCAGTAATCCCCATGAGAATCAACGCTACTTCACAACTGTCTAACTCAAGCCATGACAGATCTCATATGTTATAGAGTTGTTATGAATTACAGCTAATTAAGATACTCTGGAAAATGACTTACTGTTGGTAGACTCCAGCAACTGGACCCTAACCCAATACTGCAGGCTGGACAGATAACCTGCCCCAGGAAACTGACCAAGAAACAGCCCCCAGTATCTCATAGCAAAACAGTAGGCACTGATTAAAAGACCAATCCTGGCAAAGTTACCAACCTGGCAGCCTTACAGACTCACCGAAGCCGGGAGTTCCAGTGTTTCCCTAGCCCCAGGCGTCCAGTCAAGGTTCAGCTTTACAGGGTCACCCAAAGGCAAAGGGCTGCACCTCTCCAGGGCTGATGGATCACCCTGCCCCTCTCTCTGCCCTGGACTCATTCCAATAGTTCCATGTCCTTTCTCTGGTGAAGACTCCAGACCTGGACACATCCCGGCTCCCAGCAGGGCTGGGGCTGACTCGCCCTTGGCTCCAGCAGGCACAGCCATCCCACCCCATGTGCGCCAGGCCCGGAGGGCAGCAGGGAGCTGGCCGGAAGGGGAGGTGCCACAACCGGAAGTGGGCGTGGTGACAGCGCGGCAGCAGCCGGGGTGGTGCGGGCTGCTGGCTCATGTTGAGCTTAGAATTGTCTGGGTTGGAAGAGACCTTTCAGATCGTGTAGCCCAACCATCAACCTAACTCTGATAAAAACCATCACTAACCCATGTCACTAAGCTCTATGTCAACCTGTCCTTTAAATCCCTCCAGGAATGGTGCCTCAACCATTCCCCTGGACAGCCTATTCCAATGCTTAAAGCAGAAGAAAGGAAACATTCTTTGCTCCTCGTGGGAATCAGAGCCCTTCTTGCTTTCTTAATCTAAAAAGTTATGTTGAAAGCAACTTTAATGGAGCTGAGGAACAGACACTACGACAGCCGTCACACCTCACGTCTTCTACCTCCTCACCAACTCAGACTTGGCCCTCCACTCAGAAGGTATAGCTTGGACATGACAGAAAACCAGCTAATGAAGAACCACAATTCAGCATGTAAGACAGAGTGGCAAAATTTACTGCCTGTGCCCTCTTCTTTCTAAAATTCACACCTTACACTGAGCTGAAAAGAAAGTAGATAGGTCTACACCAAGCCCTCTCCCAGTACTGAAAGAGCACTGGTGAAGATCATCCAAAGAAAAGCAATAAAGACTGTACTTATCTCAGTTGTAAGTGACTGTCTCTAAAGATGCTGCACATCAGTTCCTCCCACCTCAGAGGTTTAAGCTGTAAAAGGATTGAGCTGGAGGTGCTCATCATCTCTGCCACCACTACAGCCACTACAATCCCCTACCCTCCTTTGAGGCCTGTTATGCAACAGGGCGGGGAAGAATGACTGCTTTTTGTGGAGGTTTCTGGAAGTTCCAAAGCTCACAGAAAATAAAAAAGTCCAAGGAAGAAAAGCTCAGAGACAACCATTACAGGATCACAAATTACAGGGGAGGAATATCCTATACTATCGCAGGGTCATTAACCTCACATTTTAAGTCAAAGTGACAATATACTTCTTGCTGTGTGACACTGGAACAATAACCTGAAGAAAACGGACACCCTTACATTTTAGAAACAACCCTGAGAATTAGAGGACTGTAATTCCTCAGCATTAAATTAAGAGAAGCACACATGGTTGTTTTTTAGCTGTGCAATCTCTAGTGTCACGTAAAATTCCCCTTCTTCTTTTCCTGTTTAGGTCACATCACTGCATTTCTTTTCCATAAAAAAACTACAAGCATTATCTCCATAGCATTCTCCTCAAAGCCTTTCAAGGTGGCAGCACACTAGCTTGCAGAATTTACCATGTGTAGTTGCTCCTCAGCAGATTTTATGGTTTAATTCCCTTCTGCAGATGTTGAAACTTTCAGTCTCTAGCACAGTGGTCTTTGGGCAGATTTCTGGGCCATTGTCCACGCACGCAGGTAATGCTGAATTCACAAATCACTGCAGAAGACCTGGCTGCACGGGATAACAAGTATCAGTCAGCATCCAGGTAACTGGACCTTTCCTGGACATTGAATGGATCTTTTGCTCCACCAGGAAACCCAGATGGATGACTCCTGATCGGCAAAGTTCACTACTCCCAACTCTGCCTACATCTCCCAGTTGAAGCCACTGGCTTTGGGGCTAGCCAGTTTGTTCTTGTGGTGAAGAGAGGAAGGATGAAGGAGAGCTGGAGAACATAGCACTGAGATGGACTCAGGACCAGCCAGATCAGATTTGGCACCGCCAAAGAACATCCCACTCAGTCAGTTTACTGCCTGTGCTGCAAAACTAGGATAATCCCAGTGTTTCTGCCATATCACCACTTGTCTGGCAACCCCCACATTTAAACAGTGAGCTCTCATAGCCAGGGTTGTGCTTTACTTTGTACGATGTCACAAAACAGAGAGCAATCCTGATCTCTGCTGGAGTCTCCAAAAGCACCTTCCAATACCATTCATACAACCTCCATACCTATTTTCAGAACACGGAGGCAGCTGGTTCATGCAAGCATTGCCTGAAACAGCAAGGTCCTGCCACCGCTACCATTCTGTGTCCAGCTGCCTTCCAGAGTTTTGCTCTGCGGACTGCAGCTTAGACTCAGTGATTCTAAGTCTTATACTCAAAGCACCATTCAAAGAGTAACAGGAAATTTAACTTACATGGAACAGGTCAAAATTATGGAAAGCTTCAAAGTTGGATGAGATTTTTAAGCTTTTTAAAGTTTTGGAATATCCACAGTGTAGTGAGACAGAGATATTTATTTCCAAGCACCCCAGTGTGGATATCAAAATCAGTGACGACAAAATCACTGCTGGAACTAGCATGGACAAACTGCTTCCAAAGCAAGTTCACCCGCTTACAGTAACTTCCCTAGTTTTGACACCTCCATGCATTATCCAGTTTCCCCATTCAATCCAGTCTGGATCTCCAAGGCCTCATTAGAAACGGGGGAAACCTGACCTGAAACTGCTTGAACTGTGACATGTATGGCTCTCAAATGAGCTCTTCAAGGAGGTAAGCCACCTCCAGCATTTCAGTAAGAGTTAACACTAGATGAAGCAGCTTAGCCGACCTCTTCAGACAAAATAATTTTTATTTTAGAATGTATTTCTTGGCTTCTTGGGGAATTTAACCTCATTATGATCTGTTAAAAAAAANAAAACACTAGGAGCATTTTAAGAACACATTTTTTTCTGTGAAGAACAGTAAAGGCCGCATAGAACTATTGTGGCTGGAGTAAAACTAGTCCACGGTTTGAGCACAACAATCAGCATTAAAGGATAAGGTAAAGAAGTTAAAGGGTGAAGACATCAAAAGTCTTCAGTGCCTTCTTACACTGAATCAGTGAAAATTGTTTTAACTAGATCCTTGCTTAAGCCAGACAAATGAGGTTGAGATTTAGATCTCAAGCACCTCCAAACCATCACCTCTGGGTTCAGTTTCTTCTCCCAAGAACCTTTGGGAACAAACTGCTGGATTCCTCCCATTGGTCCCAAGTAAGAATCCGAGTCCTGGTCTCCCTCCTCCAGTAGCATCATCTTGGGCTGCACAGTAGCTCCCAGGCATTGAGAGGGATTTCTTTAGTCCAAGGGAGTTTTGTTAGCCAAATCTATTTCTAGTCTAATGGTTAGGAATTTCTCTGAGGAAACAGGAAACTACATTTAAAAATCACAAAAGGCAGGGAAGCAAAGGGCCTAGCTTTACCCGTAACTGAGTCCCTTGAAAGCACCCCAGCAGAAAAAAGGTGTCGTTTCTTGATTTTTAAGATACAGGTGCTTTAATGTTCTGTCCAAGGCAGTTCTGAACAGGGACATGAGCAGACATTAGTATAATTTCACGGTCACATCAAACTACTGAGCTCAGAAGCCTCCATCCTTCAGGCAACAGTGAAAAGGTCTGTTATTGGGAGTTTGGATATAAGCAACTCAGTTCCAGATGATCTGCTTCAACCAACCAGATTTAACCTCTTTAGTTTGCAAGCTCAGCAAGTTTAACTAGTCTTTGGTGAACTTAGCTCTAAGGCCCTGGTTCTGCACAGCAGCTCAGATTTGCCTTCAGACATGCCACAGGCCAATTTAATTCAACTACTCATGCACCATTTATTGCTGGTACAGCTGCAGTTCAAGACTTATCTTATGAGCCACCCACCATGGTCTTCACGTGACAGAGAACTAAAACTCTTAACACCTGAAAGAGCCAAGAGGCAGCTCTGAGACTGGCTCAGCTCTGGAGTGGGATAGGGATGGAAGGAAGCAGGAACTATGCAGAGATCTAGGTACTTCATTAGAGAATGGAGCCAGGTCACAGCCTCATGCTGTTTCTGGCTGGAGGCATCTCAGGGAGCTCCAGCTGGCCACCCTTGTGTGAGTCTACCCTTAAAAGAGGAGGTGCATCCCAATGCAGCGTGCAAACCCAGAACAAGACACCAGTTCCAGTTTCAGCAAGTCCCTGACAAACACCAAGCAGACATGCAGGAACAAAGCTGAACAAAGGGCCAGTGAAGGACACACCGACAGCAAAATGGACCATGGCTAATACAGACTAATTGCTGCTTATTTTGGGGTATGCCATATGGTGAGGAGAAACGTGAAGGAATATTGTGAGGTGGTTTTCTAGTGCTTTTGCTTTGGCAGGGGGGGATTCATTCCAGCATAAGGGCAGAGTAAGAAAGAGTAAAGGTCCCTGCTAAAAGTCTGAGGTCATGGAGCACGTTTTGGATTCCCAAAGAAAGCATCAATATAAAGCTTCTCCTGTTTGGACTTCACTCTCTGGATATTGACATACAGTTACACAAGCAGTCAGTATCTTAAGAACCATACACTGCGAAAGAGAAATCCCAGTATTGTTGGCAATGAACAAGGTTTAAGGCAGTCATTTATCTTTTTTTTTAAAAAAAAAAAACAAAAAAAAAACAAAACAAAAACATTACTTTATCAATGGCAGGACTCTGTAGAGACTCACTGGAACTCTTCCCAAGAATTTTGGGAAACAAAACCTGAGTCCAAGTTTAACGGATTTAAATACATAAGGTAAGATCTCAGTTGCTGGGACTAGAATAATCAATCCCATTGTGGAATAAGCATCATCACATTTGGGTAAACCCTTGTAAAAGTTTGATTTACTGCCTCTAAAAAAATCCTCATGGAGCCACGTTGGAGCTCTGAACAGTGAAATAACACAGACCTACTTGGGAGTAAAGCCCAGAAGTCAAAGCTTCACAAAGGAGCCTGCAGGACCCCCCAGTGAAAGATCACAATGGATTTCCCCCACGCTTTCTTTTGCAGAAATACCGAGGATTGCTGGAGGGTTAACCAGTCCCTGAAGAAAAGAATGCCAGCAGCCAGTCAGATGGACTCAACTGTTTCAGTAGATCCTAGCGACCTTGGCTGGCCCAGTTGGCCATCACTGCTCCTTTCCCCATTCGTTCATATGCAAATGTCCCCAAAGCAATTCTCAAGCCCTATCTTCAAGCAATGGCATGGAGGAAGTTCCTAAGATGAATGGAAAAGAGCTCTCCACTTTCTGCTCTCATACTGCACAGACAGCCGTTTTGATGATCGCCTTACACTATCTGCACTGTTAGAAAAAAAAATACAATTGTTCTGATGCTCTCCTGCGCCCTTCCCCTGACTTTGGTTGCTATGGTATTTCTGAAAAGCACAGATTGCCTTCATTAACTGAAGCTGTGTATCCTGCATTTCACAGGGAAGATGTCACAACAAGCATGACCCCACTTTGCAAGGAATTACAAATTTCCTCCACAAAAGTAACAGCAAGGAGAAAATACAAGGACTCTACAAGGAAAAAAATATCACCAAAACCAACAAAAACCAACCCAAGAACTCTACAAAAACCGAATCATTCAGGATGATTCCAAAGCAGCTGCTGTCACGTGGACACAGTTGTGAGAAGGTGTCTACAGGAACACCAAAGAGTAGCATTTGGTTTTATTGAACATCTTGTTTACAAACACAGCTGAAGGGCAGGGAGCACATTCCTTCACTCCACAGATGTCTTCAATGGAGAACCGCTTTGCACCTTGGGGTGCGAAGTGCACAAACCTAGCTCTGATGGTAGGCTCACTCACATCAGTGGCAAGTTTCTCAGAAATCCTAAATCCTTGCACACTTGTGAGGATCAGAGCTTTGTACCAGTGGAGCTCCTTAGGTGCTAGGGGTTAACTCACATTTAGGTGTTCAACCCAAGAGCCTTAGGGAGCCTGATCTAAAGTCCTTTGAAAGCAACACGAGTAAAGACTTGGTCCATGGTCTTTAGACAGGCCTCCAATAAAATTCACATGGGAAGTTAGTACTTCAGATGGAAAATAAACCATATAGCAGAACATTCAACACTTCAGCTCTAGCAGTGCACTGTAATATGTGCCCAGGGTAATGGTATGGAAACATCTTGGACTAGCTTTGAGATGGATGAGATAATCTGTTGGGCCATTTTCATCACCTATTGACTTGATTTTCAGCTTAAAACAAGTAAATCTAGACAGTTCATCAATGTTCCTTTAAATAACTCTCCTTAAGAAAAACTTACAGGTAAAGCTGCCAAAGCAGCAGCATTTTATTTACAATAAAAGCATTAAATGTAAATTACCAGTTACAGCTTGCAAATACAATTTTATGAAGGAATTCCCTCACATAACTAAAATTTCTTCAATGGATTCTAATTTTCTTTTACACATGTGCTACGTATAGATACATGCACACATCAATACAGATATAAACATAACAGAAAGGAAAAAAACAAGCCGTATATACCACAGAATCACAGAATCTCCATGGATGGAAGGGACCTCTGAGATCGAGTCCAACCACATACACACCAGGAAAAAGAAAAAAGAAAAAACACAGAACAAAAAACCCACAACCCTTCAAAAGGCAGGACTCCAGTTGTGGCCTCACCAGCGTAGAGCAGAGGGGGAGGATGACCTCCCCCCATCTACTGGCCACACGCAGCCCAGGATGCCATCAGCCCTCTTGGCCACCAGGGCACATTCCTGACTCATGGATAGTTTATTATCTACCAGGACCCCCAGAGCCTTCTCCTCAGAAGTGATTTCCAGCAGGTCCACCCCTAACCTGTATCGATGCCTGGCATTCTTCTGTCCCAGGTGCAGGACCCTACATTTGCTCTTACTGAACCTCATGAGGTTCTTCTCTGCCCAGCTCTCCAGCCTGTCCAGGTCATGCTGGATGGTGGCACAGCCCTCTGGAGCGTCGGCCAGCCCTCCTAGTTTGGTATCAACCATGAACTTGCGGAGGATACACTCGGNGTCCCCTCGTCCAGGTCATTGATGACTATGTTGAACAAGACTAGACCAAGTGTTGACCCTTGGGGTACACCACTGGTTACAAGTCTTCAACTTGATTGTGCTCCATTAATTACAACCCTATGAGTCCTGTCACACAGCCATCTCAGTCCATCTCACTGCCTCCTCATCCAGCCCAAACTTCCTCTGTTTCCTAATGAGGATGTTATGGGAGACAGTGTCAAAAGCCTTGCTGAAGTCAAGGTACATGTCATCTGCTGCTTTCCCCTCATCCAGCCATCCAGTTATAATGTCAGAAGGCTATCAGATTGGTCAAGCATGATTTACCTTTGGTAAATCCACGCTGACCACTTCCAATGATTTCCTCTTAAGATGTTTGGAGATGACATCTAAAACAAGTCGCTCCATTGCCTTCCCAGGGACAGAGGTGAGACTAATTGGCCTGTAGTTCCCTGGGTCCTCCTTCTTGCCCTTTTTGTAGACCAGAGTCATACTTGCTTTTCCCCAGTCCTCAGGCACCTCTCCTGTTCTCCACGGTCTTTCAAAGATGGCAAACAGCAGCCCAGCAATAACATCTGCCAGTTCTCTCAGCACTGGCAGATGCATCCCATCAGAGCCCATGGACTTACGGATATCCAGTTTGGCCAAGTGGTTTCTAACTCAGTCCTCTTCTACAGAGGGAGAATATTCCTCCCTCCAGATCTTCCCCCTTGCTTCCAGGGATTCATGGAGGACAGTTTGAGCATTCAGTAGCTCTGCCTTCTCCTTGTCTTCCACCACTAAGGCATTCCTCAGTGGGCCTACATTTTCCCTAGTCTTCCTTTTTCTATTAATATACTGAAAGAACTTCTTGTTATCTTTAACCGTAGTAGCCAAGTTGAGCTCTGCTTGAACTTTGGCCCTTCTAATTTTCCACCTGCATGGCTTCGCTACATCTTGGTACTCCTCATAAGTTACCAACCACCTCACCTGTTATGCTTTAACATCATTGATGAAACAATCTTTCCTAAATCTAGAAGTCAGTGAATTAAATTTTGATTCCAAGACAATCGGGTACTTTCTAGCGATAACCAGGAGAGGCATATGAGTGTCTAACAGCTATATCTGTTACACCTCATAGGCTGAATGTGGCTTTCTTCTTTGCCTCCAGGAAGCAGTCATGCTTATCTCCCGTGGATCTTTGCGAACCTCTTCCCGAGATACATTTTTCCTACCTTCATATCAACTCAATAGATTCTCTTCGGGCGGGGAGGAGAGGGAGGAGTATTAGTCTGGGCAAGCTGAGCATTATTGCATTCAAAATGATAAGGTACAATGTACAAAAGTGGGTGGAAAGAGCTCTGTGTCAGACTGCTGTAAAAATCGAAAGAAGACATTATATAGAGGTATTGCCCACAGTGTTACCAGTTACCAGACTCCCTACGTGACATTTGCACTCAGTGAGAGTCTGAGACTCATGCTCAGGGCAAGACGTTTCAGGTTGATGACTTACTCGATTAGAGTATACTGTAACCAGATTAAGGAGATTGCTCTGTCCTTCATTACTTAGCATGGATTTGTTCGTATCATTTATAAAGATTCGGGCAACTAGACCTAATACATTAGGCTTCCTGTTACTCTTTTCTTTCTTCCACACAAATATCCCAAACTCATTGAAATCACAAGTCTTTCGAAACTGGCAAATCATAGATGTTCACATGCAATAGTAACATCACACCATCACACCTCTCTGGCAGCCAGAAACTACACTTTCAGAGCAGACATGCCTCAGGATGGAAACTACATTTTTGTGAAAAAATTGGTGGTGAGGAGGGGAAAAAACCTCCAACTGTACTGCCAACTGCACCCTAGGCTGCATCAAAATAAGCATGACCAGCAGGCCGTGGGAGGTGATTCTGCCCCTCTACTCTGTGCTCATGAGACCCCACCTGGAGTCCTGTGTCCAGCTCTGGAGTCCCCAACAGAGAAAGGACATGGACCTGCTGGAGGGGGTCCATGAAAAGCCACCAAGATGATCAGAGTGCTGGAGCACCTCTGCTATGAAGACAGGCTGAGAGAGCTGGAGTTGTTCAGCCTGGAGAAGAGAAGGCTTCAGGGAGACCTTAGAGCAGCCTGCCAGGATCTGAAGGGAGCTCCAGGAGAGCTGCGGAGGGACTCTTTGTCAAGAAGTGGAGAGACAGGACAAGGGGTAATGGTCTTAAACTGAAAGAGGGAAGATTTAGATGAGATATTAGGAAGAAAAGGTTTCCTGTGAGGGTGGTGAGACACTGGAACAGGCTGCCCATAGAAGCTGTGGCTGCCCCATCCCTGGAGGGGTTCAAGGCCAGGCTGGATGGGGCTTGGAGCAACGTGGTCTGGTGGGAGGTGTCCGTGCCCAGGGCAGGGGGGTTGGAACTTGATGATCTTTAAGGTCCCTTCCAACTCTAAACATTCCATGATTCTAAAAATAGGTAAGAGGAATAAAGTGGAAAAATGCAACTGTGTTTGAATAAATTAATAAAAAATCCCTGAGCCACAGAGTATATACTGCAAGTTGGGAGAGTACTGGCAAAGAGTCAATACAAAGCCTGTGGTATTTCTACCTTTCATCTACTAAACCCTTGTTACCAGTTACAGGATCAGCACAAGGGGAGCCCTTTTTTCTGATCCAACACAGCTGCTCCCCGATTTTCACAAGGAACTTCATTACTACACAGCATGCTGATCACAACACCTATTATTGAACTTACTCACACCTTTTACCAGGCAGAAGGGTTTACAATTGCTCTAACCTTGAACTGGTTGGGCTCAAGAAAGTATGCCAAACTTGCTAATTCTTCTCAACTTGAAGTCCTTGAAGCATTCTTTTGGCAAATCAAGAAATAAACTGAAAATGTATTAATTTTGCTTACCTGGCTAGGCATCTCTTTGCCTGTAAACAGGAACACAAAACTATGGGTTTCCAGCAGCTCTAGTACACAGCTGTTACGCAAACATACATTATATGGATATACATACACAAATACATATTTGTTGTCCCATCACAATACAGTGGTTTTCAACAAGCCCTCTGCATTTTACCAAAATCTCCTCCCAGAGAAGTCAGTGTATAAAATTTCTCTGACCTTGGTGACAGTGCCATGAAGCCAGTTATTCAAAAACCTCTACTCCAAAATGCATACTCAGCAGAACTCTGCTTATGCAGTTTTCTCCTCTTAAATACGTGTACATGTAGACACATCTGTTCTCCATTCTGACAGGACCATGAGAACGTCAATTATTTGTGCCCAAAGGAAAATACCGCATTCAGGAAGACACAGTTCATTGGCAAATTAACATCATGCTCCATTAATTGAGAAAATCACTGAGGAACTAGTGGAG
Source organism: Thinocorus orbignyianus (assembly GCA_013400375.1). NCBI lineage: Eukaryota > Metazoa > Chordata > Aves > Ciconiiformes > Thinocoridae > Thinocorus > Thinocorus orbignyianus. The sequence goes on from VXBW01007837.1 coordinate 29,935, forward strand.
GGGATGCTTAAGAAACCTTTAAAAAGTCACCTACATAACATACAGGCTGTGAAGCTCTCTTTCTGTCACACGGATTTAAGGTAGAGGACCCTGCCAGATGACAGTCCTCTTGCCAAAGAAAAGGCCTGTTGAGGAGATACAGGAGAGCAAAGACATTTCGGAGGCGGAAAAGGGAAATCATGTGGGTAGAGTGAAGCTGGGAGTAAAAGGAAAACTAGAAGGAACAGTGGTGGGTTAGAAAACAGGGCACTGTGGTCAGTTTTTTATAGCAGCCTGCCAATATCTGAAGGAAGCTACAGGAGAGCTGGAGGGGGACTCCTTGTCAGGAAGTGGAGCCATAGGACAAGGAGTAACAGTATTAAATTGGAAGAGGGGAGATTTAGTTTAGATATTAGAAAGAAAAATATTCCTGTGAGGGTGGAGAAACACTGGAACAGGTTGCCCAGAGAAGCTGTTGCTGCCCCATCCCTGGAGAGGTTCAAGGTCAGGCTGGATGGGGCTTGGAGCAACCTGGTCTGGTGGGAGGTGTCCCTGCACAGGGCAGGGGGGTTGGAACTCAATGATCTTTTCCAACTCTAACCATTCTATGATTTTTCTATGACAGTGTCAACAAAATAGCTACCCATTTATTCAAGTTCCGTACTGTGCCTTAATAGAAGCATCTAGACGCATCCTTGCCTCTAAATGGCACATTTTGCAAGTCAAGAAGAACTTTAGTTATTAACAGCAGAATTCACAGACTCCTCGGCACCTGCTCCTGCCTCCTTTGCATTACTTTGCTGTGACACCCTCTATCTGCCACGCTTGTCCATCACCACAACTGACCTGTCTTCTTCCACACCTCACATGCCTTGTTGGCTTAACTAATTATAACTTTTACCTACTAGCACGAGCTGGGGACAGAGTCACCACATTTCAGGGCAGGCTGGCACCAAGGACAAAAAAAGGTGCTCAACTTCTGCTATGGAACTGCAGGGATGCAGGAGGGCAAAGGCAATTCCTGCCCGGGAGCACACAGAAGTATCCATCCTTGCAAGAAACCTACCACACACAGTGCTGCCAGCCAGAATCAGAGCTCACATCACTGTGGCAAACCCATTTCAGAGCCACTAGTGATCAGCAGATTTTTAGCTCCATCTTTTGTGGACACAAAGCAATGTTTTTACCCCTTGCGGCTCCCTTCAGCAGCTAGTGCCACCATGAGAATTTCCTGTGTGGGCACAGCCTTTTAATTAAAAGCCTAGTTATGTTCTGCACAATGCTTATTTTTAAAGCAGTGCATGAAATGAAAAAGGAATATCTCCCAGCCCAATATATTCCTAGGAGCCTCTGATAATTAGGGCAGTCACTTAATTTTCATATTTTGGTTTCTACTGGGGTATGTGCCAATTAGGAGGCTTCTGTAACATTCCTGCCTCCAAACTTTTTCCCTCTTCTTAAAAATTCATGCAGCTAATGTACAGCTGCCCGGAAGCTCCATTTATGCTATAAGGAACATTAAATATTAAAGTGCCCGTGAAGAAGTGTTATGTAAGCCATCGTCAGCTCACCAGCACTAACCAGCACCTTCTCAACCCACTGATCCTAGTGCATTACACCTCCCGCCTGGTGCCCAACTCACATATGATGCAGGTTCAAGACAACAGCCCAGTGGGAGCTCAGCCACACAGTCCAGGCTGCAGAGATGAGGACATCTTCAGCTGCAACCCTAGCACCAGCCCCAGGTGATGCACCCAGGACACTGCACCTGCCAGCATGGGCAGAGCATCTCACTCCTTCCCCCCAGAAACAGACAGAACTTTCATCTTTGCACAGCAAAAGCAATGCAGAAGAACCATCTCAGCCTCCTGAGTGACTCACCCACTTTTGGACCCTTTTACTTTCAGGGATGAACAAGTCCAATGCCTTCAGTTTTATCTTACGCTCATCAGGATTTTACTGTCCTATGTAGAATGGTTAGAGTTGGAAGGGACCTTAAAGATCATCAAATTCCAACTCCCCTGCCATGTGCAGGGACACCTCCCACCACACCAGGTTGCTCCAAGCCCCATCCAGCCTGGCCTTGAACCCCTCCAGGGATGGGGCAGCCACAGCTTCTCTGGGCAACCAGTTCCAGTGCCTCACCACCCTCACAGCAAAGAATTTCTTCCTAGTATCTAATCTAAATCTTCTCTCTTCCAATTTAAAACTGTTATCCCTTGTCCTGTCACGCCACCCCCTAACAAAGAGTCCCTCCCCAGCTCTCCTGGAGCTCCCTTCAGATACTGGAAGGCTGCTCCAAGGTCTCCCCAGAGCTTTCCCTTCTCCAGGCTGAACAGCCCCAGCTCTCTCAGCCTGTATATATGCAGTGCCTTATTCTCAACACGCCACTGCCTCACTCATACTCTCAGCCACGTTCTTGCACACTGAATCATTAGGGTGAAAAACACCTTTATGAGTCCAGCTGCAAACCTCACACAGCCACTACTAAACCATGTCCCTAAAAGCCATGTCTACACATTGTTTTAGATACCTCCAGGGATGATGACTCCACCACTTCCCTGGGCAGCCCAGTCCAAGGCTCAAGAACCCTATCAGTGGAAAAATCCTTCCTGATATCCAATCTGAACCTCCCTTGGTGCAACTTGAGGCCGTTTCCTCTTGTCCCATCACCTGTGACTTTGGAGAAGAGACCGACCCCCCCTGGCTACACCCTCCTTTCAGGGAGTTGCAGGGAGCGAGAAGGTCTCCCCTCAGCCTCCTCCAGACTGAACACCCCCAGCTCCCTCAGCCACCCCTCAAAAGTCTTGCATGCACACAAATTGGGGCAGCAGCTCATTTTCTGAAATCAAGCTGAATTCAGCACCGTACTTAAGTATATGTTTAACTTTAAGCAGCCTGGCTCAAGCCTAGTGTTTTAAGATAGGGCAGAAGCTCAAACATCTTGATGAAGGTTATAAAAGAGTGATTCTGGTTGTTAAGATGAGCGTTTCTGTAAAAATGAATAAAACACAGAACTACCACTCCTCAGAACCGCCCAGTTTTGACATTTGCTTTCATCTCTAATGAGGGCAAAAATTCAAAACATCAGCACTTTCAACAGAATAAAGCATTTAAAAAGTGCTGGGTATAGATATTAAATATTTTCACTACTCTCCAGCAGAATGTGCTAGCATCTCTGACAAAGGAGAGAAGTCTTAGTTTAAACTGGTTTAAGATTAAATTGAATTGGGTCTAAACTGGCCCCAAGGCTACAAGCAATGTCCCAATAGCATCTCCTGACCTTATTTTTTCCCAAAGAGCAGACCTTCCCAGCTATATCTTTCCTCCCACAGACGGAGAACAGGCGGTCTGGGGGGAGGCAGTTCCTTAAAAACTATCAAATGTAAATCTCTGGATTTGCAGGGCTTCCTAAATTTAAAAGTTTCTATTTTCTGTCCCTCATCAAGTAACATATACACCACATGCCAAAGAGATACATACAAAACAGACCCAGCTCAATGTTGAGGTCAAAATGTTTGATCCAGGTAAATTAAGCTAAAGTCAATTATTCTGCTCTAATTGTACAGGCCAGAAACCGCAGTGTTCACAGTGAAATCTTCTTCAGGAATATATGTTAAAAATAATAAATTTTCTGGAAAATAATCTCAAATAAAAATTCTAGATCTCTATGGTTGCGTGAACGTAATCTACACAATCTTGCTAATTTCTTCTCTTATTTTACCTCCTTAGCTTTCCTTATCTGTCATCTATATTTAGATTTTAAATGGTCTCTTGAATTTTTGGTAAGTGGATAGAACAGGCACCTGTATGAGGTCTTTTAGTCATTACAAATTTTTTCTCCCCAGAATGTCTTCCCTTGACCTTAACTTTGTTCTTTTTTCACTTATGAGATATATATATAGATAGATATATCTATATAGATATATACATAAGATACTCGTGTTTGGTGTCCTACAGAAAGTACTACCCTCTTGCTCTGGCTATGCTCCAATACAGACCAGTCAAAGCTCTTCAGATGTTTTCAGTCGTAGAGAAAAGCTCCCATTGCGCATTCCTGTGGCTAAAAATAAAAGTTGCTGTCAAGCACTAAGAGTTAGAATCGATACCAGTCTTTCTACCCACTCCTCCATTGCACAAAGGTGTGGACAGCCTGAACAAAACAAAATGAGCTGTATGTTCTGGGCTGCTCTAAGGGAAAGGGACTCAGTGAAGGAGAAAGATTAAAAACACAGCATATGTTCCAAAAGATGCCTCTACCAGAACATCAGAAGCAAGTTAAAGACGACGGAATATGGATCTGAGCTGTAAAAACAATATGTCCAACTTCAGTGGTTAATCTTAAACATGTTTTTCACAAGGTATGAAAGGAAGAGTCCAGAGTACACCTGAGGAGGACGCGAGTGGTGGCCCCAAGCTCCCTGCACAGGACAAGTCATCAGAAGACAACTTAGCTCCTCCTAGTTTTCCTGTGACAAATCTGAGCTCACGATCACAAACTTGGCCTCAGAACCTGTACAGAGCCTTACCCAGGGAAGCTAAGACAAGACAAGTGCATTGAGTGGAAACCAGTCCATTAGATGAAGAGCAGTAGCAGTGTGATCCTGGCACAAAACTACAGGAAGGTACAATGGCAGGAGTAGCCTCTACCATGCAAAATTACTTTTGCTCTCTTTTGGAAGATAACAGAAAACCCACATTAAGAAGGGCTAGCCAGTCCTTTCCCACTTTCTCCCTAGCCTAGTCACCTCTTCTCATCCAAAGAGCTGTGCAAAATTCAACTTTTCACAGGATTATACATTTTCAGTCATGCTCACTGAAAGAGCAGCGCAGGTTTTCTGCATCAGAAGACAACCAGATTCTCCTCGTCACCCATAAAAGCCTCATTTCTTTTTTGCAGTAAAATGGAAAGGGATTCCTAAAGTGGGAAAAGAAAATTATCATATTCCTCAAACTCCTCAGATGAGACCTGTGCAATTCTTCTCACTCTGATGTATTTGAATTGTGAATTACTCAAATCCCTGCAACACCCAAGCAAGCTGCTGCAGCATTAACTTGTTTTAGACTAGGTACCAGCACTCATAGCAAGTTGCAGGGATTTAGCTGGCCACTAGGGCGTTTGGGGGTTTAGGGTGGTTTTTTGTTTTGTTTTTTCCCCCCATTGTTTTAGTTAAGCTAGTGCAAAAAAGCCACCCAAAACCCCACAGGATGGACAGGGATCAAACACACCACCCACTCCTGTATGAGCTGTGGTGGATGGGACTTTGAAGAGGTTTGCCACCTGAGCACCTGCCACTTCCCCAGCGGCTTCTGCAGCACCTCCTGTGGCATGAGGGTCTCGCCAGCAACGGTATTTAGAGGGGTTAGATAAAACCTAACTCTTGTACCTTCACAAACCAGTCCCTGCAGTGACTACGCAGTGTACACAACTTCCATCACCAACTGAACTCCCGTACTGTCACTTAAACTATGTCTTTCTCTCATCTAACTCTCGGCATACTTTCAGAACCTTCTCTATACATTATTACTGTTCAGAGACCTCATCGTTCATTAAAAACAGCAATGCCTTTAGGGGTACACTGGCAAAACCCCCCCTGTGAAGCAACAATCACACTATCTATTCTAGAAATCTTCAAAAAGCAGACAAAGGAAATCCAACGTGGTTTGGGACATCACCACTTCTTGTGAATGAAAAAAAAAAAGGAAGTAAACTTTGAAATTCAAGGGACCGAGCCCTTTGGTCTGCAACAAAAATAACTGAAGTGTAAAGCCATGCAGTTCAATTATACACACACACACATGCAAACTAGACTCGTGACAACTTGACCGGTCGTCTACACAATTCAATTTGGTCCAAATTTTTTCAGTAGGGTTAAATTAAATTGGAAGGTTTATTATTGTTGACATCTGCATTGAAGTTTTTACCAAGACTGAAGTTTCTTTCCCTTAGTCTTTTTGAATATACTACAGATATTTTGGAAGATAAAGGCAATTAGAATACGCTGCCTAGAGACTTCATGAGAAATGCAAGATAAATGGGTTAGATATTTCCTCATGTTAGTTAAAAAAAAAAAAAAGCAGGAAGAAATGGCAGAAAAATAAGCATTAAAAAGTGATCTATAAAGCCCAATGATAGCAGAAGAAGGTATGCAAACCTGGATGACTCGATAACCCAGCTACTCCTAATTGCTATTTGATAACCAGTGGAAAAAACTCTATTGACTCATCACCAATGACCACATCTCTCTTTAACCATGGAAGAGCCTTCTGTTTCAAGAGGTCTGGAACCAGTCACCTTGTCAGTTAGTAATTACCCACCAGGGATAATTTATCTTCTCAATCAAGAATTCAGGTTTGCTGCCCACCTACTGGGTGACTAAAGCACTCCAACTCTGGGAAGTTTTCTTAGTACTTGACCACTTCCTTGTATTCTGACACCCATCTAGATATCCCTCCCTACAACATATAAAAAACAATGGAGTCTAATAATATCCATATCTGAGAAGGTCCACAGAATGAGCATCAGATGAGCTTCAGGACAGTGACTTCCCATTCTGATTGACTCGACTGAACAGGTCTTTGAAGGAGTAATACAGCTTCCATTTCAGCATCAGACATTTCTGCTCTACTTGTTGAACCTCTAAGCCTTAGGCAGGAAAAACCAAATCCACAGACCTTTCATTTTGTAGTTCATTCAAGACAAAGCCAACACTCTGCTAGTGGTTCCCAAACCACTGCTCCATCCACTGGCATGAGGTGGATGAAACTGGTTTTAACTCACTCATAGTCTAAAGAGTTTTTTTCTTAAAAATTTGAGAATAATCCAGGATGGTCCATGAGAAATTGCAACTCGACAGCCATCCACTTCCAAGAGGTTTCTGAGTCACTGCTACAGATTGAGCAACACTAAGGATGATCACAGCCTCATGACTCTTGTTCACAGGTTCGGGACAAACTCACCCAAAATCATACTAGTGGAAAGAAATCATTCCCTGCCAAGTGACAGCCACATGTTGCTGCTGAAGAGGAATCTGGTAGCTGCAGTACTAGCACCTATTAGAAACAATGGTGTGCCTCTAATGACCATTTTGTGCCACAAACAAATCTCGAACTGCTTCCCTTTGTATTACGAAGCAAGTCAAATTTAATTTTGGCATTTATAGTCCACACTGTTGCCATATTTACTGACACTGCTCTTGCTCCATCCTATCCTTTAGACATTTCTGCTCTACAGAGGTCAGCAGAAGCAGCTCAAGAGCAGGACACTTTGGAGGGGGAAAAAAATCATACACACACATTTATCCACATGTGCAACGAGAAGCAAATTCCCCAGGTTTACAGCCATGGTACACACATCGCATGCAGCACTCACACCCAGAACTCAGCACAAAAACCTTTGCAAAGAGGTACACAGCAAAAGAGAAAGCCCTAGCCAAACCAACAAAGTCTAAAATAAAAATGCCTTCATAAATCATCTTGTTGGACCCTACTGGAGTCAGAGACAAAACACACTTAAAACATTAACTCCTTTCTCTGTTAAACTTACACCACAGGTGGCGTACGGAGTAGAGTAATTTATTGCGTTTTGTTAATAAGGAAGCTTCCTGGTAAAACTGTAAATGATTCTTTTTCTTTTTTTTTTTTAAGAGCAAATGGAGCATCACAGAAATACATGTCCTTTATGTGTCTACTATAAGGTAGACAAGGAAGCCTGGCAGTTGCTCATTATTATCCCTCATGCTGCTTCTAATGAACGGATCTATGCTCTCACTTTTCATTGGCTTAATCAAGGATTCTCTGATACGCAATTAATCTTTAATATGAAAGTGATTAGGGAGAAGACAGAAAATGCAGCTGAACAGCCTGCCCACTGAAAACCAGATTAAGGAATTATTCAAAATCCCTTTCCTTTCTATTGCATTTTTACATTTACAAATCTCTTGATACAGAAAAGCTCAATGAAACAAGTTTATTTTTACAAGCCATAGAACGCATTCACAGTTTTCATTCAGATGGGTGGGTATGTTGGTAGCTTTTCAGCAGTGAGCCCACATTGCAATTTTAACACTCTGAGGCAAAGCAGAAGAAGAAAACAAGGCACTACCACAGTTCACAGAAAGGTCGTTGGAATACATATTTAAATCACAGTATCAGCAAACCACCTGCATCAATCCTGTCCTGGCCAAACATACAAAAACTCCAGACTGAGTCTGGTTTACCTTGTCTTGCTAAACCTTGTCCAGAACACAGGTCTCTGAATACAACCTTAAGAACATGGAAGACAACACCTGGAGAATCTGTTCAATCGGGACCAGAAACAAGCTAAGACTCTTCAGAAGGATGGATGGGCCTGACCATCATCTAACTCAAGCTTGAAAATCAATGATTGGGTTGGGGAAGGAGGCTGATATCTAAGCAGAAATCAAGGAAAGATGAGTTCTGTGGGCTGTCAGTCTGGAAGGGACTAAATCCCCCGTGATGCCTGGCAGGGCACAACATAACCACCATGAAAGGGTGTTAAATAAGAGTGCTGAATTGACACATCAATCCTCCTAAGTGTTTTGAGATGGCACTTTAGCTACAGAAAAGTTTCAGCATTGGCAGTCTGGAAACTTAGTCGTTTATTACAGGATTTTATTTTAATTATTTTATTTTATTTTATTTTATTTTATTTTATTTTATTTTATTTTATTTTATTTTATTTATTTATTTTATTCAAAAACAGAAGCATAGAATAGGCCAGTTATTCAGTTAACATTGCTATAGACAAGTCTTTTAATAAGGGTAGTGTCTGCACACATCTTTGTTTCACCAGAAACTTCAAAGTTAATTTTCAGAACATGGAGGCCCCCTAAGAACTAGCTTCTGAGGGGATTTAGGGAAACTACTCACTTCTGAAATCAACACTAACCAGGTAAAATGGAAAGGAAGGCAATAAATAATCACTACATACATCTTTGAGCATTTCATTTATCTCTGTTCAACAGACCATTTCCACCAGGGCCATTTCCAAGAGACACCACGTCATACTAAGTTCGATGGGCCTTGAACTTCTAAGTCAGGGCCAATATAAAACATGGAATCATCGGATTACTCAGGCTGGAAAAGACCCTTGGGATCATCTAGTCCAACCATCAGACCCACTCAACAAAGTTCCCTCCTACACCACACCCCCCCCCAACACATCTCAATGACTCTTCAACACATTCAGGGATGGGGACTCCCTGGGCAGCCTAGTCCAGTGTCTGGCCACTCTTTCTGGGAAAAATTCTTTCCTAATGCTAAGTCTAAACCAACCCTGGTGCAGCTCTCGTTCTATGGCTAATTCCCTGTGAGAAGAGACCAGCACCAACTTCTCTACAATTTACTTTCAAGCTTTCAAGTAGTTTTATAGAATTATAAGGTCTCCCTGAAGGCCTGGTCTCGACTGATCTTGTCAAAACTCAAAGTATTGATCAACGAGGAAAGGAGGGCGTGTTAGAACTTGTTGGCCACAGGCCCTGGAGGATGTGTTAAAACTCGTTAGCCACAGGCCCTGGGGAGGTTGAGATAATGTTGCTTAGAAGGAACAGAAAATGCTTGCTTTGTATAAGAACAGTTAGCGGGTCATCTCAAAGGAAGGAGGTATTGTTTTGGCTTAAGATAAGGAAAAAAAGGTGTTAATGATAGCATTAGCCAATCAGTAAGAGCTCTGTAACAAGGCCGCCAATCAACGAAAACCTGAAGCTACCTTCTGATATGTATAAAAGAGCATGAGAATTGTAATAAAATTGACATCTAGTTTGCATCAAGCTGCATCCCGTCTCTCAATTGCGGCATCTCCCCTCAGCCTCCTCTTCCTCAAACTAAACAATCCCAGCTCCTTCAATCGCTCTTCATAAGATTTCTTCTCCAGGCCCTTCCCCAGCTTCCTTGCCCTCCTCTGCCCTCGCTCCAGCACCTCAATATGTCTCTTGTGTTGAGGTGCCCAGAACTGGACACAGTACTCAAGGTGTGGCCTCACCAGTGCTGAGTCCAGGGGGACAATCCCCTCCCTACTTCTGCTGGGCACACTATTTCTTCTACAAGCCAGGATGCCGTTGGTCTTCTTGGCCACCTGGGCACACTGCTGGCTCATCTTCAGCTGCTTGTCAACTAGAACCCCCAGTTCCTTTTCTGCCAGGCAGCTCGCCAGCCACGCTTCCCCAAGCCTGTAGTGATGCATGGGGTTGTTGTGGCCCAAGTGCAGGACCTTGTTGAAACTCATCCCATTAACACTGGCCCATCAATCCAATCTATCCAAGTCCCTCTGCAGAGCTTCCCTGTCCTCATGCAGATCAACATTCCCACCTAACATGGTGTCATCTGCAAACTTGTTGATGGTACGCTCTGTATCCTTGATAAGACTCTTCCCTTTTTCAAAACCATCTCCAAAGCCACTGAGAAACAGACTCTACCAAAATACCACCACATTTCCAGTGACATCAATCCAACCATGCAATCTTTCCCATGCATGTGGAACTGCATCTTTCAGGGAGAGGGGAGATGAGCACTGCCCAGATAATGGAGCAGAACACTGAATACAGCGATTTATCCTTGCCCACGCTCCCAATCCTTGCCCACACTCCCAAGTCCTCTCTGTCCCCTAGCTCAACCTTATATTTTCACACTTGGTTGCCAGCAGTAGCCTGACAAGTACAGGGTAAAAGGAGCGGGGGGCAGGAAGCATTTTATCTTCCTGACCAGCCCAGCCAACACGCAACACGAGCACAACGCAGCAAGCCTACTGCCCACAATCTTTCCATTCTACAGACCTGAAGTGCACATTATATGGGCTGGAACTGAAAGCCCCTTCACATCTTGCAGTCCTCCTACCTTCCCAGTACCATTAACTTAGAAGAGAAGTAACCTAAAACTGTCTCCGAGAGCATCAGCCTCTTGTAATTACCTTGTGGTTTAGAAAACCACCCAGGAGGCACAGAGACCATAAGCACATGCTTAAACATTTTCCTGAATTCAGACCAAACAAACTAGGCTTTATATATTGCTTATTATATCCTTCTAGCTTAGATGCTTGTAATTCTCCAATTCTCAGTCTCCACAGCTTCCTCCCAGGGACTGACTAGGTGCCCTGGTTTCCAGTAGGGACGGGGTTAATTCTCCCCTCCCTCTTCCCTGTCAGGGAACAGCTAATCCATCCCAAGTGTACCAGGTCCAGGGGCAGCAGGGAGCTGGCCCGGGAGGGAAGGGATGACAACAGGAAATGGGGGGTGGTGGCGGCGTCGGGATATATATTGGAGCGGCCGGGCCGGGGGCACGCGCGACATCAGCGGCAGTCGGGACGGTGCGGGCTGTGGT
>VXBW01007842.1:0-21781 GCA_013400375.1 Thinocorus orbignyianus
ACCAAGGCACAGAAAGGCCCAGATACCGCAAACCTGCGTTCTCCTGGGTTCCCTTTTCCTTTCCTGACCACGCCGAAGCCGCCGTGGCCCTTGGCGGCGTTAGGTACCACAGGGAGCCATGCCACCCACCGCCCCAACCCTACGGGAGAGACCCCGGCCTCCCGCCACAGCCACGCACAGGCCCCGGCCCCCAACCGCCCTAACTGCTCAACGACCCCGGAGCGGAGCGCGCCACGCCGCGCCACACCCCACCCCCTCACTGGCGAACCGCGCCCCTATTGGCCGGCGGGCGAGGCACGTGACGGGCCGGTGGGCGCACGTGGCGGCGGCCTTATTAGCGCCTCGGATGAAGAGCGCCATTTTGTCTCGTAGGAGAGCAGTGGGTGGGCGGTGGGAGCCGGAGAGCCTTTCCCGCAGAGCACACCCCTCCCCGCCTTCTGTGGAGTAGAGGCTGTGAATAAGAACAGCGAGTGTGCTGGGACAGGCCTCCTGCGCGGGTGCGGTGGGACCCACGGGTAGCAGTCCAGGCATCACCACTAATATGCTGCATCCCATGCAAGCAGGTCTGGTGGAGCCCAACATGGATGAAGAGAACTGGAATGAAGAGGTGGGGGCTGAGCCATCACGAATCCCTCCACTCATTGAACAGGTATGGGGTGGTAGCTGTAGCATGTTTGCTTCTCTTCCCCATTCTTTCTTCCCACTCTGTGGCCTAGGTGGCTGGTGGACTGTGGTCCCCTGTACTTCTGGCACCTGGAGGAACTTGCGCTTAACTTGTGCATTGGAAACACAGTGTATTCTTAACAAATAGTAGCAGTTGTAATCTCTCAAAATGTTGAGATGCCTTATTTGTGTGGAGGCTCCTGATTTGTGTAGCCAGCTAATGTTACTCTTCTGGTTGCTTAAAGCTGCTTTCTTCCATTGGGTTGTGAGAGGATGCATACTTTTTGGAAAAGCATGTGGCATAAGTGATACATACTAGTAACTCAATCATGACACATGGGCTAGGGAATTGAGTACTTATATGGATAGGCTCATGGATCAGCAGAGGTAGAAGGGAAATAACAAAAATTTACATAGGGTAGAAACTTAAAAGTGTAGGTAGGCTGTGGTAAGGAGTATTGGACAGGTTGGTTTAATGGGCTAAGGCCAATTGTATGAGGTTTAATAAGGCTGGGCGCCGGGTCCTGCCTTTCGGTCACAACAACCCCAGGCAACACTACAGGCTTGGGGAAGAGTGGCTGGAAAGCTGCCCAGCAGAAAAGCGGCCTGGGGGTGTTGGTGGACATCTGGCTTAATGTGAGCCAGCAGTGTGCCCAAGTGGCCTAGAAGGCCAACAGCATCCTGGCCTGTATCAGGAATAGCGTGGCCAGCAGGTGTAGGGAAGTGATGGTGCCTCTGCGCTTGGCACTGGTCAGGCCAGTGTTCAGTACTCACCTTGAGTACTGTGTTCAGTTCTGGGCCCCTCACTACAGGAAGGACATTGAAGTGCTGGAGTGTGTCCAGAGGAGAGTTACCAAGCTGGTGAGGGGTCTGGAGAACAGGTCATATGAGGAGAGGCTGAGGGAACTGGGCATGTTTAGTTTGGAGAAGAGGAGGCTGAGGGGAGACCTCATTGTCCTCTAAGACTACCTAGAAGGAGATTGTAGAGAAGTGGGTGTACTCTGCTAGTGATTGGCCTCCAGGTGGAGCTGGTGGTGCTGATCACAGTCCTTATGAGTGCCCTGGTACAGCGTTCTTTCAGTCCTCCTCACTGTCCAGTTATGTAGGCAGTATTTCATTGGTTTGTGTATGAGGAGATTACAGGACATGGTGTCAAAAGCCTTACTTCCTTGTTTTTCAGGTGCTGTTGAAAAACCTAACAGGACTCAGAATATGCAAGATCATTTCAGATGGTTTTCTAGGAGTATAGGTAGGATTGTATGGTTAAAATTTGTAGTTTTGGGTGTGATTAAGCCTTCCTTTTGGACAAGACATTTAGAATGTCTTGTCCAGACCTTGGAACTGGTATCTGAGCAAATTCTGGAAATTCAAGCTTTATAATTTTAATTAATTTTCTATGTTTTATAAAAGGACGTTGTCACATGGCATGTTTTGTTGAGTGGAATGTAAGCTACAGAACCGAGGTCTCTTATAGCTAGAATGATTCTGTGATTTTACTGTTGAGTTTGGAAAAAAAAACAACCCACCACTAAACTGAAACAACAACAAAAAACCCCAGATATAACCAAAACCGAAAGCCTACCCTGAAGTCAAAGATGGGTTTGAATGTCAATTATTTTTTTCTAATTACAGATACCGATGAATGTCTGAACACGCAGTGTCAACCAGTGCAAAGATTTGGTAGCAGAAGGGGTTTTCGACACAGAGGTAACTTCCTGGAATGTCTGTAATTCTAGTGGCTAGTCATATTTGATACATGAAATTTTGCCTATTCAGGTACTCAGTTCTGTTGTATTGGAGCCAAACAAGCATTTATAACTTGTAAGGATTGGTATTACCCCTCCTTCTGTGTAATGTAGGCATTCACTATCCCCCTTTACTTTTTTTGACTGCACAACATGAAGTACCTCCCTGTATTTGTCTGAAGGCAGGACTCTAGATATAAAATAAATTTTCTTTTTACTATGTGCTTTGATTTCCTTCTCCCTGGAGAGGGGAATTTTTCTGATAATTTCATTGAGTCATAATGTAGTATACAAAGCAGTATGCAAGCAGCATTGGTGTTCACTAATATACCGTGAGAGGGAGTATACTGGTGCTGTTCTGTGGAAGACCTGAAAACTTTATTTAGTTATCCATAAAACAACATTTAATCTCTGTCCTTTTCTTGCTTATAATGGTGACTGTCTCACTTTTATGCAATACACATTGAAAAGGTTGGTAATTGGCAGTTTGGCAGTACTGCCACATATGCTTCTGCCAGATACTGTTGAAAACATGTAGGGCAGTGGAAGCTATTGTCATGGAGCATCTGTCTAGATAGTTCTGTAGCTGAAAGTGGGACTGGTTATGAAACAGAGATGTCCTGGCTTGGGCATGTTTAGCCTTCAGAACAGCTGTGGAGCCACATGGAGTTGTTTATTCTTTCAAGAAATTGTGCACCATTTCTGCATCTCTTCGATGAATACCTTTTATGGGTAGGGGAGTGCTGGGTTTGTTTAACTAAGCAGGCAGTAACACTGATGATGCTGTGGGATTAAGAACAGTTTGGCTGTAGACTCTCCAGCAATTTTGAAGTAACTCACCGGCTGTATTTAAGGTCTTTAGTATTTTGGTTGTTAATATCTGGATTCTTTTGTATGTGAACCATTAAGAGGTTTTTTTTTTTTTTTTTCTGATTTGAAAAACCTCAAGTGACACTTAAATTGGTATGCACCAAGCATAGAAGAAGCTGCAAATCCTGTGGTAGGAGAAATTATTGTAGAAGTGTGGAATGGTTTGAGTTGGAAAGACTTTAAAGGTTCCAGTCCCCCGGCAATGGGCAGGGACACCTCCCACTAGAGCAGGTTGCTCAAAGGCCCATCCAGCCTGGCCTTGAACACTTCCAGGGATGGGGCTTCCAGAACTTCTTTGGGCAATCTGTTCCAGTGTCTCACCACCTTCACAATAAATAATTTCTTCCTAGTATCTAATCTAGATCTCCCTTCTTTCAGTTTGAAAGTTACTCCTCATCTTGTCACTCAACTCCCTGACAAAGAATCCCTCTTCTGTAGGCTCCCTTTAAGTACTGGAAGGCTCCTGTAAGTTCTCCCTAGTCCCTTCTCTACTCCAGGTTGAGCAACCCTTCTTGGTCTTAGTTAGCAGAAGATGCTCTTTGTCATTATGAGATGAGAAAATAGGTGTTGGATTGAAGACTTAAGAAATAAATGATGATGTAAGTTGACTATTTGTATCTTAGACAACACCTAGAACTGTCCAATCTAAAATGTGAAATACCTTGTTTATGCTTGTGGTTATTCTAACACCATCAAGAGGGGGTTAGAAATAAAAATATGCTAAATACTTGGCATTACCTGTCCCAAGCAACTGAATAAGCAATTCTGGGTAATAAAATAAAATTTGATAGATCTGAGAGGCAGGTTTTCATATCCTTGCTCTACAGGAAGCAGAAATTGCAATCCTACCTCATTTCACAGCACTAGTTGTGAAAACAGAAGGTGTGAATACTGTTAGTTGTCCTGTGCCTGAAGCAGAGGACTGAACTGATTTGCGTCATAACTGGAGAGTTGAAAGCACATGTGCATGTGAAGTCAAATACTTTAAGACTTAGTGTTTGATTTACTTCTTGCAGGAAGCAATACTATAGAACAGTATTGCTTCTTGTCATACTTCTTGGGAAAAGATATTTCTTCTCTGCATTTTTTCATATGTTTTGGTGAATCACTTTGCTTTATTGTACTTTTCATCTGAGTTCATAAAATAAGCACTGTGAAGAATAATTGCCAGATAAGATACTTGATCTGCATGTGCAATATTGGGCAAACTAAGTGGTTGCATGCTGTGCTATTCTGCACGTTTTCAAGAAAGCAACACAGAAGATTGTGGTACACAAACAAGTTTTAGAGGATATCCCGATGGTTTTGGACGAAGTGAGAGTAAGTTTTTGGTTTTTATGTTGCATGGTTTGTGTGGTAACAACAAACATTTGGTCATTCTGGGTCTGGTTGCTCCCTGATCCAAGTCACATTATTGCCTGCCTCTTTACAACTGGTGTAAATACTAGTTAATAATTGGAGTTAGTAATTTGATCTTGTTGAGATGAGCAATAGAATTAATGTGCTGTTCTGATGCTATTCTTCTGTGCTTGTGCTGCTGCAGTGAGGATGAAGGAGAACTTGCAGAGTGATTTTACTTCTGTGGTATTGGCCTTATGAATGGCTTGAGTGGCACGTTTAAGTACAGAACCTATCAGTGGCTTGTGGTGTTGTCTTCACTCTTCACTCAGTCTTGTCCTTTATCTACATTTCTGACCTGCTTTCTTTTCTAGAGGGACCTTATTTACTCTTTGAAATCAGCAAGAGAACTTCCTGCACAGAGTAGCTAGAGGCTACCAGCTGGGCTTAAGGCTCTTCCTGTTTTCTGTATAGTAAGAGAGAGGACTTAAAACAGATTCTGGAAATACTGCTGTTAATAGCTCAGTCTTAATACAGTTTTTATATATGTAAAACGTGGTACTTCCTCACTTTTAAGATAAATGTATATGTTTTTCAAGCAATAATAAAAACAGTGCTCACACAATATGTGAATTTAAAGGTCAGAACTTCATGGAGTGGTTGTTATAACGTGGTTGTTCAAAAAAACAGCATAGTTTTCTCTTCTGATGCAAATTCTCTCCTAGTTCTTGAGAAAGTGTCATGATGACACTGAACTTCATGACTATGGCTCTTGAGTTATTTAGTAGTTGGCTATATAGCATAAAACAATCATCTGCTGGTTTTGTGGAAAAGTTGCATGATTCTTAAAACCAAAAGATTGTAACAGTATGCATGTGTGAATGTCTTGTTACAATATTTTATTGCTTTTAGGGGAAAAATGCTACTCAAGAGGTAACAAAGCAAGGTTGTAAAACAGATGTTTTGTGCACTTCAGTTTCCTGTTACAGATGCATTTTTTTAGTTCATGATTCATCTCAAGTGAATATAGACAAGTTTGTCTGTCCTTGCAAAGCATGTGGTAGATTTAGGAGGGATCGTTCCTCTTGATTGTCTTTAAATTCAACTTTCTTTGTCCAGACATCTTGAGATGGCCATCTAATAATCTGGGATTTGTTGTATTTGATTTGATAAGAGAACTAATAGGAGTCAAGTAAGGACCAGCCTGGTTTGTGAAGTCCTCAGCAAGATGCTGGGTTCAGTTCCTTGATACTGTTACTTCAAGGTCCTGCTAAGCACTGGCATTTTCTCTTTCTGCCCTTTAAAGAACAAATATGGGGCCTTTGTCTTCTGGCTTTTTGTAATTAAGCTTTCATTGCTTACCTAAATGTTTACAATCATTCTGCCAGCCATATCAGGACCCACTGTTAGGTTTTCTGAGTACTTCTTTTTTTTGGTTAAGGCTCTTACTTAGATTTTTTTTTCTCAAAAGAGCAATTTATTCCTAAAAGTAATTAATCTGGAATGCTTTCTTTAACAGCAGCTTACAAAGAATTCAAAAGAGGTAAGTAGATTCTTAACCAGTAACGTGCCAGTTTTAATTCTTTTAACTCAAGGAACATTCTCTTAAAGTAGCTGGAAGTAATTGGGTACAAAAGAGGGTAGTGGTATGGGTAAATAACCATCTCAAAACTGTTCATGTAACATGAGTTGTCAAGCAAATACTGTTAAACTCAGTATGTTTGAACTTCATTCATCTTAAATTACTGGGCAAGCACAGTAGTCTTCATTTAGGTGAGAATGACCAACTTTTTGGAATGAAGTGCTCTAGAAATCCCTTGTTGCTGGCTGAACTTAATTAGCAATAATGTAGGCATCTAAGCGATAGTCATTAAAGCAAACCAGGAAGGAACAGTAGATTCTCAGTTTCATATGCCACAGCACCTGATACTCTGTTTCTGGAAAACAGGCTTGATGTGTTTTACCAAGTGCAAGTTACTAAATAGAATTTAATGATCTATGTGTGCAGTGATCAGGTTAATGCATGAGGAATAATAACTTTCTGACATGTATTGCAAGTGACGGTTGGGACAATGTATTAGAACATTTGCTTACCTGCAGTGTTTTTTGCAAATGACTCTTATCATTATTTTGCCTTACTCTTGAAATGCAAAAAGACAAATAGTGAACTTCTGTATGAACGACACTTATTCTTGCTTTGTTATTTGAGGTCCCTGTGAAGTAGCTTCTAATGTTAACTTTTTAGTGAGCATCAAATAATTGATTTTATACCTCTGAGTTCATTCCTTAAGGACTGCAGAATGGTAAATGCACTGCCATGAACAGATTAAACTTTATCCTTGTGTATTAATAAATGCATTGTTACCGAATAGGGTAATTTATTGTGTAATCATTTTCTATGGTAAATTGTTTTTTTGCACGGTGGTGAAGCATGGCTCTTAAAATTATGGTCCTTAAGTGAATGTGAGACAAGAATGCATTGCAAGAGTTTGACTTTGTGAGTTTTAGGTCTGGTAATATAAAACTTAATACTGAGAGAATTGATTTATGAAATGTTTTGCCTTCTAGCAAGGTGGAGGTAAGTCTAAATGACATCCCACTTAACTTCAATAATTCAGCATTTAAGCTGTTTTGTTTTCTCTGTATTGTTCATGAACTTGAATGGCTGTGTTCTTCAGGTCCAAAGGTGACTTATGTACCCCCTCCTCCACCTTATGAGGAGCAAGCCATCTTTGCACGTTATCCGACAGGAAGTAATTTTGACAAGTATGATGAAAACGTTGTTGAAGTGTCAGGACTTGACCCTCCGGCCCCGTTACTGGTTAGTGAACTCATTAATCTAAGGGTTTATGGGATGTATATTTATTTACTACTAATGAAAACTTTAATAAATATTTTGAATCTTGTAGAGATGCTGCCCATCTGAAATACCTAACTTTGAATTAAAAATGACACTGACAAAGTATAGAGAAAGTAATACTGGATGGATAGAAAGCACGATCCTTAAATTGAATAAAAATACCAATTTAGATCTGAAAGAAGTCTTTGGGAGCAGCAGTTTCTGGGAAGACTAGTCTGTTACTGCGGCATCTCTAACAATGTAAACGAACACTTGTCAGAATAGTTTTCATTTGGACAAAGAGGCATTTTAGGAGACCTTCCTAGCTCTGTTTCTGTAGCTGCTGTTTATTGTTTAAAAGTAATACACAACTTTGCTTCTACTCATTGGGTGGCTAGTGTTTTGTTGTTGGGGTTTTGTTTGGTTTTTTGGGTTTGTTTTTTTTTAAAGAAGCTATTTTTATGAAGAAGAGCAGAAGGGGTAGTAGCACCTGTGTTGAAACAGGAGATGCAGAGTTTTTGCCCCATTCACCTTCTGAAAGGTTTTCTTGCTGAAGTGAAACTGATTTTGTCACCTGTGATGCTCTTTGGCCCTGCATAGGGATGTTGCTTTAGCTCCTTTAGTATTTAGTGCAGAGACTGTGTTGCCTACATGAAGTTAAGCTGAAGAGTTATAGTTTGTTTCCATAACAGATGTACAGCTCCTGAGCAGTTTTCTTTCAAAGCTAGTAATGCTAGCTGTAGGCCTTTCCTGTCCTGTAGAAGACCTTTCTTGAATGGTCTGAGCAGGTTGAAAAAAAACTTTGGGACTTTTACTTGTGGGAACCTTGGTAATCCAGATGACCGGTGAGATGCCCCTCAAAAGTTAATATTTTTTAGTGTTTGGATGTGTGTCCTGTGGTAAGCATCTCAGTTTTTAAATTTCATCTTCTGTGGTTATGTACTGTTAATACTTTTTTTTCTTACAGTCTTTTGAACAAGCTAACCTTTGTCCGACTTTAAACGTGAACATTGCTAAAGCTGGGTACAGCAAACTTACTCCAGTACAGAAGTACAGCATTCCTATTATACTGGCAGGACGGGATTTAATGGCATGTGCCCAGACAGGATCGGGAAAAACTGTAAGCATTTTGTGTAGTATTCATATTACTAGAAGTATATGACCATGAACTTTTTAGGTGGATGCCTGAGTCTTCCACATGCCAAATGCGTCTCAGCTTATTTTGTAATGATTTGATTGCAATAGCAATTGTAGCATTAGGCACAGATATGAATGGTGGATGGCTTGTTGCATCACCAAGGAAATAACCCAGAAGTTAGCCAGTGCATGACTGTGTTGATGTATTACTAGACTCTTAAGATCCAGGGAGATACCTTTATGCTTCTTCAAGAGAAAGAAACTAAAATGTTCTGTGGTGCGTTCAGGTCAGTCTTACTGCAGTCTGATTTCCTTGAAGTTGATAGTGTGCTGTACGATTCTAGCTTTAAGATTGATATGCAACATTAGTGTGACTGATGGAAACTTTAAGACTGAACAGTATAAGTGCTGATGTTTTTTTATTTTTAGGCAGCTTTTCTTGTACCAGTTGTGGCCCACATGATGAGAGATGGTGTAACTGCCAGTAGCTTTAAAGAACAGCAGGAACCAGAATGTATTATTGTTGCCCCAACTAGAGAACTGATAAATCAGATCTTCCTAGAAGCAAGGAAATTTGTGTATAGGTAAGTTTTTGCACTGTTGCCTGTTATTGATTATTACTTTGTCTGAATCAGCAGTGTTTTGGTTTTTTATGAATACTTTAAAAAGTGGACAGTGGGATTAAGTGTATGCCCAGCAAAAGTTTGCTGCTAACACCAAGCTGTGTGGTGTGGTTGACAAGCTGGAGGGGAGGGATGCCATCCAGAGGGACCTGAACAGGCTNCGGTCCAGGGAGAACTTGTAGCAGCCTTCTAGTACTTAAAGGGGGCCTACAGGAGAGATGGGGAGGGACTGTTGTAAGGGAGTATATTGATAGAACAAGGGTTAACAGTTTTAGACAGAAAGAGGGTAGATTTAGGTTAGATATTAGGAAGAAATTCTTTCCTGTGAGGGTGGTGAGGCACTGGAACAGGTTGCCCAGAGAAGCTGTGGAAGCCCTATCCCTGGAAGTGTTCAAGGCCAGGCTGGATGGGGCTTTGAGCAACCTGCTCTAGTGGGAGGTGTCCCTGCCAATGGCAGAAGGACTGGAACTAGATGATCTTTAAGGTCCCTTCTAACCCAAACCATTCCATGATTCTATGAAAAATGAAATCTCGTGGGCTAAATTTGACTTCCTTTTGCTTATTCAAGCAAACATGCTTGGAAAGTACCATCATGTTTGCATATCTACTCACTAAGCATATTTCTAAGAATAACTTCATAATCTCTAAAATGGTTGTATTGTGTAGCTAATTCTATTAATTACATTGTTTTGGACTAAATAAAATTATTTCACTAGAAAATAGCTTTTGAATTTAGGAAGTTTCTGCTGCAGCTGCCCAGCAGTAAAAGCAAGATAATCTACTTTTGGGGATAATTCAACAATATTGGGGTGTGAATCTGTTGTCTCTAAATAATCTGAACCAAGCAATATGCATGCAGTTCATTATATTCTTAACGTCTTTGATTTAGTTTATAAATAGGATAAATGTATTTCATAAATATATTAATTGTTAATAAATGAAGATACAGGTTGGACTCATAACATTTCAATTCTTGACTAAAACTGTCTGAAAAGCTCCAGTTAAACCTAGTAAAAAGTTCCCAGATTTATCTGATTCACCATTCTTGCATGTGAACATGAATTACCATACTGAAGAACAGACAGTTTGAATTCACGTATGAAGCTACTCATTGCATGCATGTAATGCTGGTTCTGGTTTTTCTAAGTCTGCTGTCTAAAAGGGGATGATGTCTAATACCATTTTGGCTCTCGCTGTTGGTAACTCTTGGTTGAAGGCAGAGGGAGGAACACATGTGCAATGAATTACTCTTTCAAAGTAAGCCACTTGTGCAACCTCTAATACATGACATGAATGGGAACTTTGAACTTACCGTCAGTGAGTTTCTAGTCCTGAGTCCTGATTTTGATTTTAAGATACATTATATAGTGAAGGAACTGAACCACTTTAAGCTGGTTTATGCTAGATCTGATGACATTTTCTATTATATTTTATATTATTCTAATATTTACATATTATCATGAAGCAGTGCTGTTTGCATACTTAACATAATTATTACCTTTTTTCTTTATAATAGAACTTGTATAAGGCCTGTTGTCATCTATGGAGGTACACAAACAGGTCATTCAATTTGTCAGATAATGCAAGGCTGTAATATACTATGTGCTACTCCAGGAAGGCTTCTAGACATCATTGGAAGAAAGAAGGTAAGATCTTAAACTTAATCAGAATTCTCTAAACATTCTTACCTTTGTATGTACTGGTTTTTATTCTTCAGATTTGATAAAAGCAAAGAGAGCCATGAAAGCCAGTCAGTATGCTGCCTTCATACAGGAGCTTAGAAAAAATACAGATGAGCTTATCTTGGAATATCTAAATACCATGAGGGTTTTTGAAAGAGTAGCACGAGTCCAGATCTCTTCAGTCCCTTTCAGGGCCCAGTGGAAAATATCAGTTTAAATCAAACTGGCTGCAGTGCTCTTGCCAATGAAATTTTTATAGTTAGAAGCGTGGAACACCCTCCGTTGGTTCTTGTGGAAAATTCCACAACAGATTCTCAATGTCCTGTTTGTTTTGCTACAGTAGCTTTTATGTGTCTGGAACTATGGTTATATTCATTCTTTGAATGTTTTAATGCTGATTTTATTCAAAATACATAAAACTCGAGGTGTAATACTGTGTTTGCATTTTTATTTTTCCAACCATTATAAATTTAAATCTGAATTGCTGTGTAATGGTGGCACAGTGGTGTTGCACTGAATAATACTTGGATAATAGGCTCTATCTTGGTTTATATTGCTGAACCAACTTCCAGATAATTTCAGTGTATGCATGTTATTAGTGCAAATTTAAAAGTTAAATAGAGATTGAGATGCAAATAGAACATAACGCACATAGGCTTTTATTTGTGAATAAGTAATTTCTGCTAGAAAGAAACAAGTAAAAGTTGAATTTTGGCAGTTAAGGCATTCAGTAAGTGTATACTATCCATGAACCAATACAGTTTCTTTAATTTAAATGCTTGCAGATTGGTTTGCATAACGTGAAGTATTTGGTGCTAGATGAAGCTGACCGCATGCTTGATATGGGTTTTGGGTTAGATATGAAGAAGCTGATTTCTAACCCAAGCATGCCACCAAAAGACAAACGTCAGACCCTCATGTTTAGTGCCACTTTTCCTGAAGAAGTTCAGAGGTGAGTAAAGTAAAAATGGTAATATATATGAAGATGTACTTGTTTAGGGCTAAATATCTGAAGAGTTATGAACTCTCCTTACATATGAAAGCTTATAATCTTGCTAGAAGATACTGAAAAAGTATGATGTTAATATTCCTTGCTGAAGGCTTCCTTCTTTTTAGGTAGCAAAACTAGTAACTTGAATAAGTTAACTGCTTAATTTAGGTAAGGACTCAAAACCAACTTACAAAGTTTTTCTGAAGGCAGTTAAATTTCTTTTCTGCAGAAGTCCACACACACTTCCCCTGCTTTTCTGTCCCCCACTATATCTGCACAAACTCAAAACAGGTGATCTTGCTGTTACAGCTGTTACAGCTGTTACACAAGCAGCACTAATAGTGCTACCTCTAGCACCAGGACATAATATAACCAGGACATCCAGGGTAGATTTAGGTGGTGAGACTGGAACAGGTTGCCGGTGGAGATTGTGGATGCCCCATCCTTGTAAGTGTTTAAGGCCAGGCTGGATGGGGCTTTGAGCAACCTGGTCTAGTGGCAGGAGGGCTGGAACTTGAAAGCCTTCAAGGTCCCTTCCAACCTAAGCCATTCTATAATTCCAGTTATTGCTCAGCTCACTAAGCAATAGTGCTTTTTGGTACACAAACCTTATTTATATGCATAAGTGCTATTTGGCTTTGGTAATTTTAAAGCTTCCACAAAGGAGTTTAGGATATACCTTACACCAGCATTGCTCACAGCGCTTAAAATTCCACTTTCCACGTTCTGAGATATTTCAGCAGGCGGTAGTGGGGTTCCACTTTTGAAAAGACAGGCATCTGAATGCTCTAATGCTCATTCTTAAAACAGAGGAGTCTAAACTTCAATTTAAGCAGTTGACATAATTAAGGTGGCTTTTATGGGAGGGATATTGTGGCAGTATCACTAAAAAATACCAGTAAGCATATACAGTTTGAGAGGATGTCAGCTGATTAGACCCTTGCAGTGAAGTATGTTGGTACCTCAGTGAGTCAAATCGTGACAACTTTCTTCTGGCCTTCAAAATGCCTGGCAGGTTTTTTTGAGGTGGGGAGAAAACATCTTGAGTAGTTGACTTGTGAATGAAAGAGGGGAATGGGCTGCTTTCTCCTATTCAGTCAGTTAATACTGATGCCTTCTGGGGAGATGAATCTCTTTTCTTTAAGTAGGACTTCACTAACTTTGAACTTTGTCTCAAGGAGTTTGTTGTTGCTCTGGTTCCTTAGTCGATTTCTTTATAATTTTTTTTGTATTGAAAGAAGATCTTGTAGTGAACTAAGACTTTTCTGAAGCTGGGAATTGAGTGTTCAGATGATTATGTACATGAGTGTGGTTCATGTTCATTCCATGTGTTTCCTGTTTGTGCAGGAACGTAGTCTCACTTTATGCTTATTCCTGGCAAGAGATGTGTCTCCATTTAAAACACACAGTATGCTCTGATTGGCTCAGGTTTTGAGATTCAGAGAGGAATCTTGATTCCTAGGTCTTTGGTCTTTATCAATGCATTTTTGTTAATGCCCTTGTTAGGTGTGTTTGCTCCATACTGAGGCATGAGTAGAGTACTGTAACTACCAGCATCTGAAAGGAGACCCCGTCAACTGCACAGTATGTTTACTGTCTGTTTCTCTTTAATGAAGAAGAAAAACCCCAAAGCCTAGATATACCTTTTTGCTGTCAGTCTTGCAGGACTTAAAAGTGCTGGACTTCAGAAGCCCAAGTGCTTGTATCACGGTTTGGAAGTGCATTAATAACATTTTTGTAACCTTTTGAAATGGGAATGCCTAAAGGTGATGCTCTCATTTCAGAGAATGAAAACCTTTCTAGAGTAGTTTTCTTCCTGGATTTTACTGCCTTTCCGATTCTGGAATTAGGAAAGCTAATGTTTTCCCATACCCTGCTATCAAGTACACTTTGGAGAGTATACTATTTTGTTAGAATAGGACAAGGTGCTTTCTTTCTTCAGGCTCTCCTGCACTTCATATTCAGTGGATGTAAACAGATTTAGTTTTAACATACCATGTTTGCTTTTCTTCCTGAATTTGGGTGTCTGCAGTTACATGAGCCTTTGTTCTGATCATCAAGGCTTTTCCTGAGTACATGAGTTGGATTTCCTAGCCAACTGGTGAACATCATCTTAGCATTTGAGGGTTTGTATCTCCCATTAAAAGGTCTTTCCTTTCTTCTCTCCCTTGCTGTTTCTTGTTTACTGTTCAATTTTCAGAGTTTAAACTCGCCTTTTACTTTCAACTTAGAGCTGCATCTCCCTGTGAAACCTTAAACTAGTCAGATCTTAGAATCAAACACATTTAATTCTCTCTAGAAACTTGTTTGCTGTGAAAAAACACCTTTTCAGTGGCAACTACACATATAAATCAGGTTTGAGATTCAAGTCCTTAGGATGGTCCCCTAGCATTTTAAAGACTTTCCTTGTTTCTAGGAGTTTGTTGTAAAACTTGAGTTTGCCTGTTCTCAGTTAAAAGGTTAAAAGTTGACTTACTTACTGTGTACATTTTACTGCAGCGCAAACTGCTTTGTGTATCCTGGACATGAAACATGTGTATTGATAAGTTAATACAGTTTAATAAAACTCTTGAAGTATTATGGGACATTCCAGGGAATTGCCTGTTTTGCTGAATTTGATCTCTCAGATACGATCACCTGTGGAAGTGATAACTGAAGAGGAACACTGTCTGAACAAAACTTGATTTTGCCTACGGCAACTAGTAAATAAATGCCACATAATAAACTGTGTTCTTAAGCAGTGTGTTTGTTAAACAGTCAAAAAGGATGGACATGTTTCTTGGAGGCCAATTTTGAATTCTGGTCTGCGTAGAATTCTCCCCTATCCCTCCATCTAGTGATGAAATAGTGCCTGGAGAAGAATTCTGTAAGCCTGTATCAGTAAACCATTTTGTTACATGCATGTAAGTGGAAGTCTTTCTGAGATGGCTAGAAAAACACAGTGTTTGTAGTATGAGAAGGTTCAGGGATGCAGTCAGTCTGGGCTCTTTCTTATTGATCAGGTTATTTTGTACATCTTTCTAGAAAGCAATGCAGAGTTAACTTTTCTAAAAAATGTACAACTGCCTTGTGAGGAATGATACAATATCTGTTGTGAGGGTTGCGTAAACATTTATGAAGCTACTTGATCTTAAGGCTAAACCAAACTACATAATAGACTGTGTTGCTTAATTTTGTTTCTTTTCAAGGCTGGCTGGTGAATTTTTGAAAACTGATTATTTATTTGTTGTTGTTGGACGTGTGGGTGGAGCTTGTAGTGATGTTCAGCAAAGTGTTCTTCAGGTTCCTCAGTATTCCAAGAGGGATAAACTGATAGAAATTCTACAAAGCATAGGTAACTCTTCTTATTGCTAATTGTTTTTCAGGAATGACAAAATAGTTTTTAAATTTATGCTCTTGCTATTGATCAGTTCATTCCAATCTATTATGTGTTACGTGCTTTATAAGACTACTGCTTGCAGCAAACCTCAGGGAATTCTAGGTTTTTAGGTGTACTTGTGTTATGGGTATTTCTTAAAGTCTCATCTCTGAGTACTAGCAAGATAAGCTTCCCAGATGGTTAGTTTTTTTATATGGTCAGTTACAGTACTTTTGCATCTAGGGTTCTTATCTCCAAATTATAGGTGTATTTAACTTCCTATGTGAATGTTTGGACCTATGTATTTTGTTAATGGATGGGATTTTTTTGTTTCTCTTTGTGTCTTAAGTTTTGATGTTGGAAACTGGAAGGCAGTTCAGAACTAAAAAATGGTCTGTGTACCTTGCTGTCTGTGCTCATAATTGAACGTCGCTTTTAGCCATGTGCTATAGAAAAGGAGCACGTACGTGTCACAGAAAAAGTTTTCTCCTTTTATTGAGGAGAAAAATACAATGCACTTGTCTTCACCTAGGTTTCTATGTTGATCTAGAAACTTACGTATTCAATTTAATAAGTTCAGCATAGACAAGAAATGAC
Source organism: Thinocorus orbignyianus (assembly GCA_013400375.1). Taxonomy (NCBI): domain Eukaryota; kingdom Metazoa; phylum Chordata; class Aves; order Ciconiiformes; family Thinocoridae; genus Thinocorus; species Thinocorus orbignyianus. Next base: position 15,844 of record VXBW01007842.1, read on the forward strand.
AATCATACCTTAAAGATTTTATTCAAAACCTGTTCTGATATTAGGTGTTTATAAAAATAACTGCAGCTGTGAATAGTGTACATGTATCAGGTTTCAAAGTGCAGTGAATCTGAACTCCTGTTTAACATAGGTAAAGAACGAACCATGGTGTTTGTGGACACAAAGAAAAAAGCAGACTACATTGCAGCCTTTCTTTGTCAAGAAAAAATACCAACTACTAGCATCCATGGGTAAGGAATTTTTAAGTGAAAATCATGTGAATGTCACTTAATACTACATCTTGTGAGAAGATTTTTGTGAGATTTCATGTTTGGCCACATTTGTGTGACTTAATTTGCATTGTTTCAGATAACCTTGTAATCCTCAGCAGCGCTGCCCAGTTGATAATGTAGCATTTCTGAAGGCTGGTTCTCACAGTATTCGCTGACTATACGTCTTTCTGGTTGACTGTGCTTCATTGATGTATATGAAATGGAGAATATTATGCCTCCTGCTGAAAATAAAATAAATTAACAATTCAGTTCAGTGAGCTATTGTTTATACGTAGTTCTTGTCATCATTTGTGTAACCAAACCCAGACCTTTTGGTGTTACTTGTGTGATGATATTTATAAATTCAAATGGCTCTTAAAAATATCTTCAGAGAGGCAAGGTAAGTTGAGTCATGTGCCATCCAGATTTCTAGGGCTGTCATTGCTGCCTCCTGAACATGTTAATGAGCATAGCGTTTGTATGGAGATTGATCTAAAGAGAAGACGTTTCTAACTTTTGTTTGTAGTCTGTTCATTAGTGTTGCATACTTGAACAAATACTGAGAAACAAAGTGAATTAGGATACTAATTTCAGGTCTAAACCCATGTAAAAAGGTAATCTGTCTCTAAAGTAATGAGCTCAGATGTAGTTCTGTAGTGTTAATATGTCTCAATGTGGGACAACGAACTAAATCTTAAGATTCCCAGTGAACTGAAGCCCATCAAATATGTAATTTTGCAGTATTTTTAATCTTGAAATAGGAGGTAGGGACTTGAATTCTTGATGATAAAACAACGTTTTGGTCAATGTTCTGACAGACATCAGTATATCAAAGTTATAGATGGGTTAACATGATTTTAAACACAGCTACAGGGTGTTTGTATGTGTCCTGTGCCGTATCAGTTTTACAGGTGTCTGGAGGGTCATTTTGAGAAGATTTGACCTTCTGTTCCTGGCTAGTGTGAATTGCTATCCCATGCCCCGTCTTGTGTGGGAGGAGGAAGAAAAAAAGTTTCTCTAGAGACTTAGGTTAAAATAGTTGCTGTGGCTTGCTGCTGATCGGTTAAAAATTCAGAAAACCTAAGCTGGTAGTGTATGGGTTATTGTGTGTAGGTTGTGTCCATAAATCATGACATTTTAACTTGTGTATTTAATGATAGTGCACATTTTCCAAGACATACATTCTAACCATTGTTTTTTTTTAATAGAGATAGAGAACAGAGAGAGAGAGAATTAGCTCTTCGGGATTTTCGTTCTGGAAAATATCCAGTTATCGTGGCAACATCAGTGGCAGCAAGAGGTCTGAATATTGAAAATGTTCAACATGTTATTAATTTTGATCTTCCTTCCACCATCGAAGAGTATGTACATCGAATTGGACGAACTGGTCGTTGTGGAAATCCAGGCAAAGCAATTTGCTTCTTTGATAACAATTCAGATGGCCATCTTGCACAACCTCTAGTTAAAGTCCTTTCAGATGTAAGTTTTGAATTTTAGCACTTAATGTTTTTTGTTCTCAAGGATTTAACTTTAATGTACTGAGCAAGTGTTATCTTTTTTGTACAGTTGTGGAACTCTTAACAGGAATTGGTAAAGCAGTCAAAGTCTCTAAATTTACTTTTTTAATTATATAGGCCCATCAGGAAGTTCCTGTTTGGTTGGAAGAAATTGCTTTTGATGTTCAAGGAGAAAGTGTCTTTACACGGGCTAATACGCAAAAGGTAAGGCTGGAAATCTGGCTTCTAGAGCTATGTCTCACTATGTTTACCGTTACAAATCCAGAGCAATGCCACTGAAACTGTTTTGACTATAACTATATCCCTTATCTTAGTTGTGTGTGTTCACCGTGCTCTATATTTCTGAAACCAGTTCTGGACAACTCTCTTGGCTTGGAATCTTACAGTGTGGCATTAGTAACTGTGTCTTCACTGTTAAGAATCACTCTGGGTAAGAAAAGGTTTATGCGGATGTAAGCAAAGGTGGTAGTTCAGAAGTTCTCTATTGCATGTGTAGGGTTAGGAGCAAATAGTTGCTATGTACGCAGTCCCTGCTTGTTACAAATTGCTCAGTCAAGTAACTCATTTGTATAAAAACTTCAGCCATTTATAATGAGATAAATGCCTCAATCAGACCTATGTCAAAATTGTTCTTAATGCTGGATGAGGAGTTGCCTTCTGGTCTCAAGTGTTGCTGGTACCATGTGTTAAAATGCAGCTTGAGTAAATGAGGCAGCCTAGGTAGCATAGCTCTCAAATCACTCTGCAGCCACTAGTTTAGTTTAGGATTTAAATTCTATGCCTACTCCTACTTCGAAGGATCTTTTTTTTTCTCTTCCAACGGATGTTTGCTATTTATTGCTGTTATCTACTTGGATTTTAGTGCCTTCATCAAAATTCTTTCCTTGAGCTGTTGCTTCTGTAAGAACTTTGTCACATCTCAGCTGCATTCCAGACCACAAGAGATACAATTAACTCTCACTGCTTACACAATGTCTGAAGTTGAAGCTCAAGCTCAGACCTCCCTTTCATTAATTATCTTTTTCTATACCATAATTATTCAAAGTATTGGGTGTTTTGGGTATATTTACCTGTTCCCCTAATCAGATCTGATTTTTTTTTTCATGGAAACACAGTTACACACTAAACTTTTATGTCAGGACAGTTCTAGGCGCCTGTCAGGACAGTTCTAGGCGCCTGTCAGGACAGTTCTAGGCGCCTGTCAGGACAGTTCTAGGCGCCTGTCAGGACAGTTCTAGGCGCCTGTCAGGACAGTTCTAGGCGCCTGTCAGGACAGTTCTAGGCGCCTGTCAGGACAGTTCTAGGCACCTTTTAAGGGTGGATCTCATTAACCTTTGAGTACAGATGGATGTGTGTATTTGCCAGCAAACCTCTGAAGCATCTCCTAGCATTTCATAAATTTCATTACATCTTTCTGTCCTTCATGTCCTTTACTGACCTCTGAGTTAACAGGATCTGACTCTTGACTCTTGGTTCACATACCTGTGAATAGAATACTTTCAGGGGAAATCTGACTGTCTGCATTGGGATTATTGCCCTCTTAATAACATATGTGCAGTGCACCAACTCTTGGCTTGGAGATCATCGAGTTCTAATTCCTTTCTTATGAGACCGTCTGATGTCTCACAGAAACTGCACATGGATAATTAGCCCTCTTTTTTTTAATTTGAAATTAATAACTAAAGCTGTGTTTTGTTGTTTTACAATTACTGAAAGGTAGGCTTTTATCACCCAGTGCTTAATAAGGATCCTGATACCCTTTCTTCTCCAGAAGAAAGGTAACATCTTATTTGTGTTTTTACGATACTCACTTTCAAAGGAATCCAACAATGAATTTGAAAGGATTTTTTTTGGACACCCTTAAGTTGTTATTTTGGGACAATCTTATAGATGACAGTGCTTCATCTGTTTTCCAAAGGAAAATGATTTTGTGGGGGAGGTAATTCAAACAGCCATTCTTAAATAAGAGATGGAGAAAGAAGTTTATCCCCAAAGTTGTGTGAACTGATTTGTGTTGGGTAAGAGAAGAAGTTGGGATTTGAACTTTGGCAAGGATTATTCCCACATCTGATTAAAATCTGAGATTGATTAAAGTGCATTAGTTTCACACTGGTGTCTAAAAACCTTACATACAGAAGTTTAGTGATGAAAAAGCATCTGTATTTATTTAAAAATATTATATTCAATTTACACTTTGGTATTTGCATGCAGAAAGCTAAAATTGGTTTATAGTGACTTTTACTGTTAAATGATTCAAAGTGTTAATGGTACTAAACTAGTTCCTGTTCTGTTTCCTAGGGTTACAGAGACAGAGGCAGAATGAGCCCAGGAGGAATGAAGATCTCAAATGCACTTGCAAAATTTGACTCACGGGATTAAAACTGCTCTAGTACCAAACTAGATTGTATTCTTGTTGTACTTTAAGTGAACTGTTGCTCTTAATGTTCCTTAATGTTGAGCTTATGGGACGCTTAATGTTTAGAAGAGTAGCTTGTGTCATATGCTAAAGCATTCAGCAATGTATATGTACTCTGTTATGATGAACCCAGTGGTGGTGATCACTTAATGTAGGAAGTCAAAAGCAATTTTGTAGGAAAAACCTCAGGTGTTTAAGCATTAGAAAAATTTTATTAAGTGTTTGATGCTTGGTGGCTGGTATGCTGCTGTAAAAAGATGGTGGTTTTGCAAGTGGAAAATAGTAGATCCCTTGAACTTGGTACTTTGTTTTCAAAACTTTGTGTGGGAAAATGGTCATGTGACCAAGTTTTGGAGCGTTGTGTTAAGGGCTCATCTCAACTTAATATTCATTGCTTTTTGTAGCAGATTAGTTACAAAATTTGAATCTAGTGACAAGATTACATAAGGATTTGTTTAAAATCTTGTATACAGTTACTTAAGAGCTTGACTAGTGTGTATTTAGGATTGCTTTTGCATCAGACAGAAAAGCACATGTCACTGCAGTTTCATGAACTGATACTGTTTTTACATCCATTGAACATGTGGGTCTCCATATGGAACTAAAGATCAGTGGCTATATCCACAACGTAGGTGAAATACATGTTTTACAAAACCATTGTCAGAAAAGGAGGGAGCCCTATGTTATTTCTAGTATAATGTTTTTGCCTTTGACAGGCACAAATACTCTTCTGTTGTCTCTTGTGGAAAAGTTTATTTTAGAATAAGCTTGGTGGCTCATGTCCAGAAGAATTTCCCAGACTTGGAGAAGCGATAGAGAATAAGCAGCCATTAAGAGTTCAAGGAGGTTTCCTTGAAGCTGCTTTTTCTTTGAATTTTTTTTTTATTTACCAGTGCAGTATGCTACAAAGATGGTGCTGTTCTAGCTACTGTTATATAGCTCCGTGTGACTTTTTGCTGTTGGGAAATGTTATGTGCTCAAATTGCTCAATGCTGTCTTTAGAAGCAGTGCATGAAAAGCTAAACATAGTGGAATTTAGTCATCTTTAGAGGAGCTAAAAGGTACAGCTTGTCATACCTAACTAAAGGCCCTAAGATGTGGTGAGTGGAAGTTAACACTGCAGCAGTCTCAGGCTTGCATTTTATTTGTAGCTTGGAAAGTAATGATTGGAATAGCTTTTTCAGTACTATGACAGTTAATCAAATAACATCTGAAATTACACCCACAAGACATAGAGGGTGTGCAGGATGGTTATCAGAGCACATGGGCTTTCCTTAAGTGTTTTGAGAACAGAGTATTCATCTTTGTGTAATTTGGGGTGAGTGGGAAGAGGCTTGATAATGAGTCTGTTTTACCTTGATAGAGTTCTATTGAGGAAAAACTGAAATGCACAGGTTTGCTGATTTACTGTTTCATTACTCTGTTCTTTATAAATACTTCTTGCATCTTGTCTTTTGTGCAGGGTCTTGCTTGATATATTTCTTTGTGTTTCTAGGTAAAAAGAGGCTGCATGGAACGTGAACTTGCCTGCATACAGTCCTGAAGTGTAGTCTGTGCTTGGAAAGACAGTGGCATTATGCACTGCACTACATTCTTCCCCACCCATCTCTTCCCCCCATTTCAGCAAGGTGTAAATGGAGGGTACTGAATTTATCAAAAACATTAACCAAATAATTTCTTAAAGTTGAAAAATACCAGTAACCTGCTGTAATAGTTGGTAGGGGATTTAGTGCAACAAAGAGCCACGTGGCAGC
>VXBW01007843.1:4165-22378 GCA_013400375.1 Thinocorus orbignyianus
TCTGTCAATTTCCTCCTGTTTTTTTTTTTTCCCCTTTGTGCCACGATGTGCAGGGAGGTGGGGTTTGGAGACATTCCAGTTTTATCGGTAAGAACAGGTAAAAATGTTTGGCTACTGCACGTAAGGATAGGTCCTCTGGGTCCAATTCATATACGTCAGCACCGGGTGGTGGTTGCACATTCATTAATACCAGATCAGCAGATTGCCAGGCAGCAGTGAATCCATCTGGGTGAGGTGGTGGGCCCATGACTGTGATTCTGCTGAATTCGCTGAATTGCACAGTCTGGCTTTTCTGTGGCTTCTTAGCAGCTGTAAGAGGACAGGCAATACTGGACTGAGGACACAGCCTGCAAATGTAGTTAACCCGTGATCTTCCTTTTAATAATTCTCACTTAGAGCTATGCTTAGTAGCTGAATAAAGCATGGCATGGAGACACACAGCTCTGGTACCCATGATCCAAATATTGGCAAACTGAAAGCTGAATTTATAGTTAAACTGGGACACACTGTTAGGTGTTGCTGAACTCTGGAAGATTTACCCCTGCCTTCAGTGACTGTACAGTTAGCTCAGGAGTGCTTTGAAAAATTCAGCCCTGGCCATTTTTATGGCAGGTGTGCTTTCAACACAGATCATTAATGCGCCCAGCTGCGGAAGCATCTCTCTGTGGATGTACCTATCACTGGCAGTGGAGGGCAACGACTTGGTCTGCGTTTGGCCACTTTTAAATGATGAGCAGCTCAGATCAACTGGGGAAGTAATGTCTCACAGACCCCTTGTGTGCCTGATCTACAGAGCCTGGGTGCCTTTTGCAATGCTTCCTGTGGAGAAGTGGGCATAGGCTAAAGCAGCTTTTTGTTTTGGAGGAATCAGCATCAGACCTTGGACTACTGGCCAAGATGCCAGCCATCACATAGATGTCGGTTGTTTCTTTTTCCAAGTACAAGGCCTAGATGCATAATGGTGGCTTTCAAACTAACCTCTGTCTATGTTGTATGACTGATGCTTAGATTTATAGACAGGATGGTACAAAATCGCATGGCTCCACTGGAAGCTCCAGGAGGAAACTTGCAGCTCTTGTGATCCCATCATCTATTGAATAGTCATAATCATGGTGGAGTTATGAACGGACAATTGGCAGGTGACATTAACAGCTGGAAGAGTGAGCCTACATTTACGTAATACTGGCTAAAACCTAAAACTTGTGAAGAATTAGCGAAGGGGGTCTACTGCAGCTCCTAACGTGCCTCGTTGTATCTACTGCTACTAACAAGCCACAGACTGGAGTAATTTAATTAGCTTCAAGATTTCAGTTATACTAGCAATAAATTCCAAACTCTTGATGTCAGGAATATTTCTTTGGCCTGCATAAGATTGCACAAGTTCATTGACTTGGTGGAGAAAGTGGGCAAGCTGTTCTGGGGGCCTTTGTGGCATGTGTGGCATTGCCGAGAACCAGGTAATGTGTGTCCCTGCAGACCTGACAAGTATGTCACTTCAAACATAGTGACTGATTTTTGGACTTCTTGGATGATAAATGGTCACAGGGAAAACACAGAGGAGGGAAAATATGGTCTTTGCCTCCTTGTCTTAATCTGAAACTAAATTTAGGCAAATTTGGGTTTAGTTAGGTGTCAGCCTTTGCAGTGTCAGTTGACAATCTGATAAAAACATATGAGGGCCTGAGCAAAGTAGAGTCAGGTGTGAGCCTGGCCTTAGCTGATACTGGTTTAAAATGTCATTATAGCCCTAGATGAACAGAGGTCTTTGTCCCTGCATCTCTCCCTCAATGCAGTTGGGTCTTAAGTTTTAATTTTATTTTTACTTTGAGCAGGCTTTTCTGCAAAGATGGACAAAGGACAGAAAAGCCAGCAACACCTATAAAAGAAAAGCAAGGAAACAGTTTACAGCTTTTTACTGTTATGACTGTTCAAGAGTGGAAGAGAAAGCTTGTTCACGCGGCTCCCTAAATGATCACTTCTTCGGTTTTAGTAGGAAAAGATGACTCATCTAAGCATGTGGCTTATCCAGTGGTGTACCATTCTAGGAATCTAGATCTTTGCAGGACTATCCTGGACTCTGACCTGAAGTTTGCAAAACTGGAATAAAAAGCACAACTAAAAAATGTCCTGAGAAGAAATGAGATGTGCAGGGGAGTGGTGGTGAAGAGACAGGACCAGGAACTTCCTGGGGGGACAAAAACTGAGGGACAAAAAACAGGTGAGAGAAAATCAGATACGATGTGTCAATTGGGAGAGAATAAAATTTAAGAATGGGTTTGCTATGAAATAATAAGTTAAAAGTACTATGCAGTATCAAAAGGCCAAAAACTTCTCTGAGGAAGTAAATGCTGGAAGACAATAAGGTGTTAAAGGGTGCTTTACAGGAAAAAAGGCCATTAGGACTGAAAATCAGGGATTGAGCACCCAGCCCTACCCCCTGCCAGCCAGCCAGAGGGACAGGCACAGATGCACTCCATAGGGTAGGTATAAAAGAGGGTCCAGCAGCAGCCTAAATAGTTGTGTAGGGGGTGCAAATCGTGAAAGAGAAGGTGCAGACTTAGGAGACTGTGGAGCAAAAGTGAGAAGGTTGAGTGCAGCATTACTGGGGGCATGTAATGCCTAATCACAGCTGTTACCAAAGCTCCTTCCAAAGGAGGTGACGAGGTGGACAGGGACCTGTGGTTTGACCCCCATCCCTCACACAGGGCAGCGTAGGGTCACAAGTCTCAGTGCTCCTGTTAACAAGGTACTAGGAATCTTCAAAGTGAATTTTGGAGCACCCTTTGCTGCTGTAACATGAAAAGGTTGAAGAGTAAGGGAAGAAAAGGAAATGTGCAATCAGAGACATATCAAGTTGTTGCAAAACTACTGAGATGACCACAGGCTTGGCTGCAAAATTAGGCCCTTTAAATAAAAATATGTGCACTGAATGGCTTCTTAAATAAGAAAGAAGTATATGCCTTACCATGGCTGAGTGAGAAAATGCTGTGCAAGCTTCTACTACAGCTGCTCAGTGGGTGGCTGTAGAAGCTTGGCTAGATGTATCCCCTGCAGCTGTAAATCATCATCCTGGGGAAGTGCATTGACTTCTGCAAGCTTTAAAAGGAATATCAAACAGTGAAAAGTTACACTGGAGAAAAGAGTATGTGCCAAATAAAAGCATATTTGGGTCAGAAGAGACTGGAAAACTCTGTTTGTGGTCCTCTAAACCAGTGGTCTCAAGTGGGGAGCATGGGGTGCATAAGATAGTCCATTGGGGCATGAAAGAAAATATTTTTGTATCATCAATAAATATTTAGAAAAGCGCTTATTCCATCTTTAGCTTATCCTTTTTTAATTTCTATTTTTCTTTATGCTTTATAATTCACATAGCATACTAGTACAGTAGTACCTGTAAATGATTTATACATTACAGAGACTGGGGTGGAGCGAGTGTGTGGGGGTGTCGTCGGTTCGTGACCAGAATTTTTTTACTGATATGGATTTGCAGTCACAAAAATTTGGAGACTGCTGTTCTAAACAATGCCTGTAGGCAAGACTTCCATGTCAACCACACTGCGTACAGAATGGCTGTGGTGAATGGTCTTGCCCAGGAAGGCATCTAATTTTCAGATCTGTAAATATGTGAACTATATGTCCTGAGGCAGAACCTTGGTAAGAGAAACAGGAATGTTTGGGAGGGAAAAAAAAAAAAAAAGAAAAAAAAAAGAAAAGATTGCAAGCAGAGGAAAAGTTCCTAGGGCTAGGAAAGAAAAAAAGGCAGTAAAGGCAGTATAAACTACTACCTTAGTAACCCACGATTTCACACCACTCTCGAGAAAAGTGATGTTAAATGTTTGTGTGTGGGAAGAAGGTTGTGGCAGGTACCTTTGCTTAGCGTGAAAGCCGTGAGGGGAATTGAAGTAGTAAGGCACTGCTTCAGTAAAAGTCATGCTGGCCCTTTTGGTGGAGATCAGCACAGGAAAAGAAATGATACCTAATGCCCCCGGCCTCTTGATCTCAGCCTACAGCCATCGCTTGTGTTGCTGGGGCTTGCGCAAAGTTAAAATGTGGAGAGTGGGGAAAGCCCATTCTTCTAGAAGGGAGAATTAAGAGTTAATGAGGAGCTGATGAGCAGTTGGTGAATCATAGAATCATAGGATTGCCTAGGTTGGAGAGGACCTTTAGGATCATGGAGTCCAGCCATCAACTTAACACCTGACAAAAGGAAGAGTGGATGTCCCTAGGAGCTGCTGCGTGCTGCTGTGTCTGTTGGTACAACAAAAAATATTGGTCATCGGGTGAGACTGTGGTATCTGCAGTTAGGACAGCTCTTCTAAGGAAGATAATAGGGAAAAAGAGTGAGGGGCTAGGGACTTGGCTATAGCAGGAGCAAAGAGAGAAAGAGGAGATGAACACAGAAGTGGAAGAAGGGTGCTGTGATTGTGGAGGTGCAAAAGCAACATCAAATTGTGAGAAGCAACCCAGCAGCACAGCTACAAACCAGGTGGTGGGAATAGACTGAAACAACCGGTTGAGTCTGAAATGAGCAGTGACCAAGGGCTTGCAGGATGGTGGGCTGCTGCAGAGGGGCAGACCGTGGCCCAGAGTGGAAGCAGGAGCCCTCAGCCTGGTGGGAGCCACATGTGCTGGGATACAAGAAGTGTGGAGTTTGTGGTTCTATAGCTCCTCTATCATGCCTTCCAGAGCATTTTGGAAGAAGAAACATGTACAAAATATTTCCAAAGTCAAAGCAGCTGGACCAAAACAAGGGAATTATGCAGAGCAAATGCCAGAGAAAATAACGAGTTTACACTCTGCAATCTCTGCTATTTTTGTCTTCCACACTATGAAAGAATACGTAATCCATTCCAACAGTATGGATATTGTTAACTTGGCATTTTTTAGCTTTGCTTTCACTGTTTTTGTTTTGTTTATATAGTCATATGTACACATATATGAACAGACCTGTGCAATACTTTTCTTATAATTCAGTTGTCATGGCTGAGGTGACAACAAGAGAAAAATACAAACAAACAAAGGGAAGCAGAAAAATGGATCAAACTTATGATACGTATGATATGCCAATTTTCTGGAAAGGATTTTGTCATTTTTAAAGAGCTGATGAGGTAATTTTGGAAAACTGGAATAATAGTATTTTAGAGGTGAGAGGTGTGCATCAGCAATGAAGGGATATTAAACAAGACACAGACATTTCCTTAGGATGGCAGCAAACAGCACAAGGCAAGACGGTCATTTTTATATGCCTATGTTAGCTTGTAGTGTTTAAATGACCATTTAGTCATATTTTGATGAAGTTTGATTATGAAATTGTTCCATTTATTTGCAGTCATCATCCTACATTCAGGGTGTAGGCTCCGGTTGTATTTGAGAGTAAATGAATTTGCATGCACAAATGCACTCATATGTACAATTAAGTGTCCACAGAATATTGTAAATTAATTTTCTGTATACAGTTTACCTGGTAATAGGTGTATACATTGTGAGAACTCTGTTAACTAAAGTGGTTTTAATCACATCACACTCTTAGAAGTAACATTATGGTCTCTGCTACAGGAATGTCAGGATTTAGCTTTGTAGGCTGTAGTTGTCATTTTACTTGTAACAGTTTTGTTGTTGGCGCAGACTGTATTGGATTTAAAAATCAAATGTTTAACAGGTCAAGCAATGGTCATGTGAGCTCCCGTGGGGCCTGAATAGGTGTCATGAGGCAGAATGACACAGGGAACAGCTCAGGTCTCCAAGAAGGCCAGTACTTGGCCCTATTCAGGAGCTTAACTTCACAGAAGGGTTTGCAACAGCTTTGCTGGATTTATCAGTGAAAGACGACATTTTGCAATCTATCAGAAGCTGAGGGATTGAGGTTGTGGCCTTGTAGCCAGAAAAATGCTATATTGCCTTTTTTAGCACTAAGATACAAATTCTGAACTAATTCTGTGAGGACAAGGATTTGTCAGATCTGCAGTGTCAGGCCTTGTCTTGCCTTGCCTGGAGCTTTGTTCTCTTCTCTTCTCTTCTCTTCTCTTCTCTTCTCTTCTCTTCTCTTCTCTTCTCTTCTCTTCTCTTCTCTTCTCTTCTCTTCTCTTNCTAGGCTAAAAAGGCATAAGCTCGCACCCTTAGCACTTGTGCCCTCGTCTCGGAGGAGAGTTTAGGACAGTGACAGCTTGCCATAAACCTCTCTCTATCCCAGACTAACACCATCAGCCACTGGAGCCTGGGAGGTGTTTGTGGTGAGCATGACACCGCAGAGAAGGTAGAGGTATTACAAGGCCTATTAAAGATTTCAGACTGTTCTGAAATGGTTTTGTTATAGTTTGCTAAATTTTCTTTTTCTTTTTTCCTTTTATGGTAATAAACATATCTGGACTAATAACAGTTCTATCATTAGGTTTTTAAGTTATCGGGTAGACTAACAGTGAGTTCTTAAATTCTTGATGTTCCATCCAGGTTGTGTTTCTGAGGCCCACATAAACTCTGTGAGCTGTAGTACAACACTCGAACAAATTCAGCCCGTAGAGGTTATACTTTCTTCCCTTGGCCACATAATAGACATAGATCAAAAGGGGAAAGCAAAAAATTTGGGCTGTTTTTCTTTTCCCTATTACTTTTTCTTGTCTGTTTGTTTGTTTTCTATTAATAACTTTTAAAATAGTGTTTTGTATGAGGGAACAAAACAGATATTGCAGAAATCCTTTGTGCTCTGTCTTTGCAAGGGATGAAAGTGAAGGTGATGCTTAGAGATGAGGTAACTGGATAAATATCCACGTAAGATTGAGCTTGCTGCCAGGTTTGCAGGAGTGGGAGTCCGTGCAGTCCTTGTATATCTCTGGCAGCTCCACTGCCACTGTGAATACCAGAATATCAGAGGAGCAAGAGGTTGTGCCTCTGGATCTTATCACCAATGGCTGCAGTGTGGTCAGGCAGTTGCTTGTTTACTTTCATGATATTGCAGCTCGCAATCAATACTCACATAGTTTTGCTTGCTGGGCCCTGAGGGGATAAAATGAATGCATTTTTTTCTGTGTAGAGTCCACTGGCTGGTGTCTGTTCTATGCCTAGTGTTTACTACTAGCTCACCATGATTTTGAGTTGAAATTTTCAATGCAGCATTCATTCCGTGAAAAAAAAAAAAAAAAAAAAAACAAAACAAAAANAAAAAAAAAAAAAAAAAAAAAAAAAAAAAAAAAAACCAAACAAAAAAAACACCTCCAAACCAACTTGGAAAGAAACAAAAACATATTAATCACCGGATTTTCCTCCCCTCACCCTGTCAAACATAGCTGTTCTCTGTTCAGCTCATCTCAATATCCTCCCTGTTTTGTCTTTACACTGTTACCTGTACGAACACTCTCCAGAAGTGCTGGCTTCCTGAGTTGTCATAGCAAGAAAGTGGGATGAGAGGGCTCTGGAAACTTCCTTGGAGATATCTGAAGCCTCATATTAGTTGGCACTTTGCACAAGCCTCTTCTTTCAGATAAAATAGAAGGATATTCCTTCTGCAAGTTAAAGGGCAAGTTTCTCCTGCAAATAAAAAGGATGTAACTCAGTAATTGCCCTCAAATGTGCGAATTGGTGTCTTGCTTGGAGTTAGGCTCAGCACGGATGGCATACAAGAGGGCTGTGCAGTGTATAGTCTTGAAATATGCTTTTAATATTGGGATTCCCAAAGCTCTTTCTGTGCGTAGCTGTGTAACTGTTTACAAATAAAGAACCATTGCTTTTGACTCTTGCTGACGTGTAACTAATTTTAAGTTGTTTAGTAGCTCGATAGGTTTCAGTAGGATCGTTGACTAAGGATGTTTTGAAAAGAAAAAAAAATCAGTACTAGCGGTTTTCTGAAATAAAGTGTGAGTTTTCATCTGATTGAGGGAAATGTCTTCAGACAATTTTTTTCTTATATTAAAAGGAATGATTTTAGTAATATTAAAATCTCTTCTGTAAAACACTAAGAAATTTGGGAGGGGAAAGGAGAAGTGTTCTCTAGAATCTGTTGTACTGATATCCCTTTATTAGCGTAGACAAAATTTTCAGTCTTGTGGCTTACCATTACAGGTGAAACCTACGGTCTGTTTTCCTCATCTGCCTTCCATCCCATTGCAGTTTTTCTGTAGCTCATCCAGTTTTCCTGTCCTCTGTACTGTTGCATTGTTGCCCTCTGTATTCTACCGCCTGATGTTCCAAAACTTGAGGTTTTCTTTTGTTGTTTTGTTGTGTTTTTTTTTTCTTCCTCTTTGATATCTTTTTCCTCTTCCTCTAATTAACTGTGATAACAGCCTGAGGAGAAGGCTGCTCAGGTTTTTTTGCCTCTTGAAACTGCCCAAAATTTCCTCAGTGTTTCCTGTGAGCGCTTTGCATGGAGAAGCACCAAATGCAAAGGAATTGGTTTCAAAGGGTGAAATTCAGTCTTCGTGATAGTATCCTCAGTGTCAGGGAGGTCATACTTTCATATTTGGTTTCCAGCATGAGCCTTGCAAGACTGTCTGCTGTAAATGAAAAGGGCCCTTGGCTATTTTCTATGTAGGTTGTGCAAATGAAACAGTGATATTAGAATTCTATACAACACTTTAGGACTGCTGATTTAGCGTAGAGCTAAACAGAGTACCTGTGTCTCAAGCCCTAGATTAATTAATTCAATCAGTTGCAGTTCTGGATATTGAATATGTTACTTTGGGAACTTAGACTGCTACATTTTCATTAAACTAATCATATTACTAATCTGTGGAATTCAGAGTCCCTTATGTCTATGAACTGTTCTTTTATTGCTGACCACATTTGACAATTTATTGCTATAAATGTCCTTAAAGATACATGAAGTTTCAGCCAGTTAGAAGTAAAAGAAATGACCAATTGCCTTTTGCATTTCTTCAGAGAAGCTCACAAGGCAGATTAATTATTCTAAATCAAGATGACGTGCCTTCAGGTGGATGAGTAAAGGTCAGAAATGGCCTTTTTCTTTTGCTCAGGATAAAGCACAATTACTTCATTTAGATTTACTTTAATGTTTGAAGGGATGAACAATTAGCTTTTTTGAGTTAAATGAAAGTTAGGAGAAGAATCAGTCTTGATAATTGCATGGATAAATTCAGTGGTTTGGGGTGGGGTTTTTTTCGGAGACTGCTTGTTACTTCTATTTTAAGAATTTCTTAATGAATTATCAGACTCCATTTATCATACACTAGTAATCCTTCTGCAAAAAGAGAGAAGCATTATCAGCTGTAGCAGATTAAACTTTTTATTCATATGGTTTTGCTGATGTGACACTGCATTTTAGAGGGTATCATTCTAAGTCACACTGTGTAAGTGATACACTGAACATTTTAACAAGAAATTCAATGCCTCACCAAACGAAACAGATCATCCACACACAGTGACACTGTCAGACCTGCAGGACGTGGAAAGGTTTGCAGGTGGGAGATTGTTCAAAATAAGGCTTGTGAACATTTTGTTTGGCTTCTTAGATGTTAGCATGCATATACCTGCTCTCTACACAGTTACATTTTGGGTTCAACTTAGACAGCATTTGTGAAATCCTGGCCAAGTGGCATCGGTGCAAATTTTGTCACTTTCAGCTGTGGCCTTTGGCTATCACTTTCCTCCCTGCAGGGAGAAGTTGTTTTGAGGCCTCTGCTGGGCTGACACAACACTTGAGCGCTCTTGAAGATGTAAGTGGTGCAGACCCCTTATCAGTCTGCCTGTCTGTAGGTTTTATAGTGCTGCTTATCACTCAGGCACAGGATAGTTTTCCACATGAAGCCAACAGCAAGGGAAAACATCTCTAGCAGAATTCATAAAATCTCTAGCACTACTTTCCTACTACTACTTCCTACTACTAGATAAAATCCTACTTTGCCACCAGGGATTTGGCAACAGATTTTTAAAAGAGAGCTATTCATGCAGCTTCCTTCGTAACAAGGTGGTGGTTGTTATCACGGATCATCATTTCAAATGTGCAGCGAACTGTGTGATATAGGAATCATTTTTTGTGGTAAAATGGTTTGCTAGTATGGGTGCAGAAAATGTTAAAATGTGACCTCTGCTAGCAGGAAAAGGTCAGAACTCTCATCAGAGAGAGTGTTTTTCTGGCTTAATAGTCAGATACTGTAAAGCTGTCTGCTGTGATGGTGAATGTGTTTGGGTTCATTTTGTGTATTGGTAGCGGATTTTTTTCTTCTTTTGCTCACTATCATCAGTGATATCTAATTAGTTTCTCATCATTGACTCTGTGGAGACACGTGTGAGGAGTACTTTCACTGACAAGCCAATTTCTTTGAATGGCTGTAGCTTAAATAGAAACTAGTTATTTATTCTATTAGGCAAGTTTGTAATAAATTTGATTCTGTGGTGAGATTCAAATCCTGTCAACTGAGCTCCAGTAAACTCAGCTCCTGCTTCGCTGCCCAGAGAAGCTGTGGATGCCCCATCCCTGGAAGTGTTCAAGACCAGGCTGGATGGGGCTTTGAGCAACCTACTCTAGTGGGAGCTGTCCCTGCCCGTGGCAGGGGGGTTGGAACTCGATGATCTTTAAGGTACCTTCCAACTCTAACCATTCTATGATTCTATGGTTGATCTGTCAGCTCCTCTCCTCAATGTTATGGCAAAGTAGGACATCGTGCTTCTGCCATCTTGAAACTCAGAAGACACATTTGTTCATGATCAGCTAGTAGCCAATTTGTCAGTTAACAGCTAAAAAATCAAGTATGACTCACACATGTTAGTCAGGGTTTGGGCACACAATATTGTCAGTCTGACACCACACTCCTGGTGTGACGGCTGCGGTAGTGGTGGTGACTCTTTGCCTCTCGCTCCATGGTGGATGGGTAAAGGGTTCTTTGATGATGGGAAGCCAGAGCCAGGTAGGTGCCTTCCCTCTTGGCCAAGCTCAGTTGTGTGTGTGCACTTATCCAAGGATGAAGGGAGACCTGATCTGAAAGATCACATTCTCATTTGTAGGTCAAAACCAGTGTGTTCTGGCTCATTGAGACAGCAGACTGAGTGCCAGCTGACACTCAGTGGTGGCTTCTAATTGTTGCAGAGAGAGTGCTGTTTTCTTAACTTTACTATTATGCAGTAACACAAAGCAACTGGTCTGGGTTATTTTTGGGTGCAAGGCAGACAAACCGAAACACGAGCAGGCTATTTGTTGCAGTGTCATTGGAACTTTTCCTCACACAGTTTAGATTTGGGAATGATTCATGCTGCTAGTTAGCATTTCTGATTACTCTGAAAACACTAAAATATACAATTTAGCCAGGAAAATATTAAATAGCTGTGATTGCCTTTTGCAGGAAAATCTTACCTTTGATTCCTTAGGCCCTTTCGTATGCATCAGTTAGGCTTATATGGAAAAGAGCTTTGGGAAGGACATTTTAGCCTTCTGTTACTCTGTTAGAGCTGGTTCAAACTTACATGCAGGTTCCCAGATTCTTCTTTGGACATGCCCGTTGTGAAGTTGAGTAAAGAGAGTGCAAAGGTTGGTCATGCCTTGGGATATGCTTGATCGGTGCTTCTGCAGATCTGTGGTGTGCATTCTGTCGTGGTTTCAGTGGCACTTGAAGGGAAAACACTGTTACTTAAATGTACAATGTGAGCTGCATAGTTCTTGTGTGGGAATTAGCAAGTATGTTTCGAGTGTAGAGATTGTATAGTCAAGTGGACAGAGCACTTGACAGGAGTCTGAGAATAATACATCTTTCTTCAACCTAGACATTGAGCCATTGTGTGATGTCTGGCAAATTGCTTCAACTCTTTCTGGCTTTGTTTCCCCCCTCTAGGAAATAGAGGACTGTGCTTTAGAATGAGATCTGTAAGAGCTTGTGTAATAAATAATGGTTGTAATGATACAGTTCTCTGCAGAGCTTGGGTAATAATCTTCAGCAGTGGCATTAGTTTGAATTTGTTTCCTTAATTGAATGGAGGTTTGACAAATTGATCCTTGACATTCCGCTGCTGAAGTTTTAGTGATTTATTTATTTTTTTTTCTAGTGAACAAAATTCCTATTTTAATGAGAAAGAAGATCTCTTAACTTGAAACCAGTTGCCAACAGAGGGTTGCAAATTGTTAATGCAAGGTTAAACTAATTTACAAATGCGTGATTACTTGCATTTTAAGTGTCTTTAACATTGTTACAGAAACACCACAGTTGTGCTCCTCCTAATACAACATTTACATTTTATTTTGAAACAGAATGCTAGCTGCTGCAGAAAAGGTAGTGAAATGGTCTAGGTGAAGAGTGACAGGACAATCCTTTTTTTTCTTTTTTTTTGAGCTTGCATCCAGCTTGAGCTGGTACCAAATGAGGAGTGGTTTTAGGCTGACGGTCTTTGCGTGAAAGGTAAAAGAAGCCTGCACTGATATTTTTTATATGAAGCCTGGGTTAAACCCCATGAAAAATGGTGCCTGTTATCTTTTCTGGATTGCTGATTTTAGTACTTTCCATAGGTGCCCCGTTATCCACTGTGGTAATAAGTGAAGTCATAATGTTCATCTTCTCATCTCACCCATGCAGGACATAGTTTGAAAAACACGAGAGTGACCACCGTCTTCTGAGGAACAGACTAGCAATTAATTGGTTTGAACACTGATGACACAGAACAGCGATAGCTGCACTGTGCCTGCTGCAGGAGCTGTACTATGAAGGCTCAGCAAATGCTCATTTGTCCTAGATATGTCCTTTTTGCTGTCTGCTACATACTCACATAAAAAGCTTTTCAGCATACCTGAATGGGGCTTTTATAAATTCTTTTGCTTGTTAGTAACCTGTAAGAAAATACCTATTTTTAGAACATTTTTCTTTCCTCCACTCTTTGACTCTCATTCCTCTTTTTACCCCTGGATGGATCCCTGCGGCAAGAAAATCTCTTCAGCCTGAATTCTTTTTCCTTTGCTGTCCCTTTCAGTTAATTTTCAATTCACTTATGTATATTCTATGTCTTAGCTTGTTCTCCCAGGAGATGTCAGACAATAACCTCCTACGCTGTACTTCAGGGCCTTTCTCAAAATGCATGTGGGGTGAATTGAGGAAGATGAGAACTAATTATAATTAATTCACAAATGTTGTATTATACAATTATGTATATTGTTTAAAGCGTAGAAGCACCTCATCATACAAGAACTCCAGATTATTATTATTATTATTCCCCCTACAGTGGTCCCTTAATTAGTTAGAATATGTTTGACCAATTCTACTGTCGTGCAACGCTCAAATAGCAGGCCTTAAAAGGTCACAGCTAGCAGGATATAAAAAACCTCTTATAGTTTTGCTAGCACGGTTTCTTTAACAATTGAGTCAAATTGAGAAAAAATACAAGAAAATAAAAAATGCAAAAGGCAATACCAGGTGCTGATATTGTAGCTGTTATTTCCTGTTGCTTTGGTCAGAGGCTTTGCACTATGCAAATTTGCTCAATGCAAAGGGATCTTTGTGGATTATAAAAAACAGGACTGTCACTAAACACTTGTTATACATCTTATTATGATTCCCTGATTCCTTGGGCAAAAGTGGGTTATCTCTGACTGCTGTGCAGACTGAAGCATCTAGGGATTGCTGTAATCTCTGTTTTGCTGTCTCTGTCCCCAGAGGACTCACTGCCAGCTGGAGAGACAAAAGATGTGCTCTCCCACCAAGATCACACTGTTCCTCCCCTTTCCTCTTCTGTTGAGTGAGCTGATGAAAAGACCTGCTGTGACAAGCAGAGGCTAGCTGAGAGTTTTCCCACAACCTGGGAATTAGCTGGCCTGATCAGGCAACTATTTGGTCTCGTACTGCTTATATCTGACATAAATGTGTCATCACATAGGAGACAGGCTGACGTGTAAAATGCTTTCCCATAGGCAATGCATTTTTTTAAACCAGTGGTGCACAATAAGCTTAAAAGAACAGAGGTAGTGATACATGTTTATGGCATCAGGAGTCCCCTAGCATTAAATTAGGCAATTTTATGTGATTGCTAAGAATCCCCAGCTTCTTTGTTAATCTGTGTTTTCAGTCATGTGTTGACAATGTTTCTTGAATTCTTGGGTTGCCTTGCAGCCCTCTGGTTAGGAGCAGACAGCGGTCACGACAGTTGGAACTGAAGGCTTGGCTTGTTTCTAAGCTAGGTCTGAGAAAGCATTCATGAGGATGCAGAAGTATTAACATCTTGCACTAAGCCGTTTGAAAAACAGGATTTGCAAAAAAGGTGCTGACAGTGTATCTCCAGGATACAAAAGGAGTTTAATGATATAATGCTCTGTAAGCCGCTCTAACTCTTTAACCTGCTATTCTACCAGGCACCATGTGTTTGGCAAGTTAAAGGGAGGGCCACATGGCATGGGAGCCCGCAGTATAAAAAAAGTTGATAAAAATCAAATAATTGGAATTTTTTTCCACAGCCCGAGCAGGGTTGAACTAGCTTGTTTTTTTTCTTTTTTTTTTTCTTTTTTNAGATAAAACCCATTGCATCTCCTAAGTGAAGGTGAAGTGTGTTTGGAAAAACAGGCAATTTGAAAATCCATAATATTTGTATTTCAGAACTGGGATACAGTGTAGGATGGGATTGTCTGAAGTGTGTCATGGATAACATTTCCAGAATATTTTATTTGACCTGGAATGGTATTTTTCAGTGACTAAGACTTCTGAAACCATTCTGACACAGGATCACTGCCAGAGCCACTATAGTTGTCCTTTGCCTCAAACAGCATTACCCAAACCGTCATATAAATTGTGTGTTTTACAGCTCTGGGTCAAACTGTGAAGAGCTGAGATAAGAAATGCATGAAGTAGTTCATGGGTGGCAAGACAAGAGCCTGCATCACGGTGCAGGTTGCAAGAACTGGCAGCTGATCCAGCTCCTCAATCAGGCTTGGTAACCTCTGCTGAACCCAGTGCTCTGATAATAGTATTTCTCCCAGTAACCTTGCTGGGAGCTGGTGAGAAAGCACTGACCCCTTCATGAACCCCACAGCCTCCATATGCCAAGGTCTGAATTGCCACCCAGATGCCAGTGAGGTCAAAGGGATGGGGGAGGATGTTGTGCAAAGCATACTTTGGAAAATATAGCAGCTTTCACCTCCTTCCTTCCTCCAGCCCTACCCTGTGGAGATGCTTACAGTCAGGGCAGGGGTTTCTGTGTGAGGGTTGGAAGTGAGGTCAGGCCCACCTAAGTCTCTTGTTTGTGTTAAAATTGATAGCGAAGGATTTCCGTTTACTTCTGTGTCTCACACTTCTGGCAGCCCTGTGCTACGTGCTGCTTTTCCAGCCCCTTCTTCCCTGCTAGCCTGCCTCTTCCTCCCTCTAAAGTCATTTAAGCCAGACTCCGCTTCTCGATGTGTTACCTCATGCATACAGAAAAGTACAGGCACTCCCAGTACAAATTCTCCCTGTTAGTCTTCTCTTTTTTCCTACTTTTTGTGCTGCAAAGAGATTGAGCACGTTAGCAGGTTATATTAATTAGAATAGCCAGTAGCCCGAAGTAATGCTAAGTAGGTAGAGTTTTGTGGGTTAATGTGTGGATTTATAGCAGGCTAGAAAGGCTCTGCAACAAGGGCCCAGCCTTTCATTGCATTTTTGTTGTATTTGCTGGTTAGGGGGTTTCTTGTGCGTAAGACATGCTGTCATCTTGAGCAGATCACACTTCATGCAGATAAACACTTTGATCATGTGTACAATTAATGCATTTTTAAGTGTGTCTTTTAAAATACAAGTTCACAAGCCAGTTTCCAAAACCCTTTGATATAACAAGACACTGTAGGCAGGACAGTGGGCTGAAAATGTGATTTTACAGTCCTGGGGAAGAAGCTTTGCTCGAAAGTGGACTGTAATTTAGGAAAACAGTTGTATTCCTTACAGCTCTTTGCTCAGTAGATGAATGTAACCCTGTGTCTGTCTCTTGCTTTTGAGCTGCATAGGGAGTGCCTTCTTAGGTTATTGCGTATAACCACAAGTGAGACCTTGATGTTCTTTTTAATCTGCTTCCCTGGTCCAATATGTCAGTGTTCCGTGTTATGAACCTCACTGTGTTAAATGTGGAGTTTGCAAAAAAAGGGAAATGTACTGACATGCCATTTTTCCTCTTCTTTTTCAGGACAGTAACGTTTTGAACAGTACCTCCCCAAGAAGTGTGATGAGAAATGGCTTTAGGAAACAATACCCAGAGAAGTTACTCCATCATCCCCTGCTTCATCTTTGTGGAGGTGAGTACAGCGTTCACTTGCCAAGCCCGCATGGAAGGCAGCTCTGCCTTGCAGGAGTTCAGTCATTTGTTGGTCATTTTGTTTATAAGGAAGAATGCTTTCTTACTTGGTAACATGAGTATCCATCTTCATACTTAGTGCCACCAAGCCTCCCTGAAAAGAATCCTACGTGAGATTGCCAGATCTTAGGCACCAGCATGTGGAACAAGTAGATGCTGTGTTTTCAAGACTTGTCTCTACCCAGTTTGCCAGCTTTTCCTGTGGTATTTGGTAGAGAACAGACAGTAGCTTCCCGTGCGGGTCAGGAGCAAGTGATTGCTCATCTTCCTGTCTGTCCTCAGACCTGTATCCAGACAATGAAAGCTTCCATCAAATTTAGATAGTGGAAAGGAGATAACTGTTGTGACTTTCTATCTTTAGATCCACCTGTCTGATATAGCTTGGATAAAATGTTCATTCTTTGGCACAAATTCGGAGGTGACTTACGCTCTTCCACAAGAGACACACTAAGAACAGTCAAAATTTGACTTCTTGTAGTGCTAGGTGTTGTGTAAGACTTGCCCCATTTCTACTGAAGTCTTGGAAAGTTTTAAGTGTGCTGCCACAGGCATAATGGGCACTGTGAGTGGTTGCTTTCCGGAGCTCCTGAGCACTGACCTTTCCCTGGGGACATGGGAACAGCATGTGGTGGCATCTGGGACCTCTCTAACCCTTACTTATCTGGAGGCCCCTCCTCATGACATCTTCTCCAGCCAGGAGATACAGTTCCATAACTTGCGGTCTCTACATTCTGCACTTCCAGCTTAGCCACCAAAACACCATCAGATGGTGCCTGGCTGCTTAATCTAATGCAAGTAGTAATTTTCCTTCTGGCTACAATGGGCCTTCCTTGCAGAAGGAACCTGACTGGCTGGAAGATGAGGACAGGGGAAAAGCACAATAAAACCCCTCGTAAAGCTTGGCACGGGACCTTCCCACCTGCTGCTGTGGCAGACACCGGTGTGGGAAGGTAACTGAGCCTTGCATGGATTTGTCACTCATTTGTCCAGCCTCCTGGGGAATCCCAGTCTCCACTCCATGGGGTAGCTGAGGGGCTCTTCTGAGTGAGAAACTGGACCACTGCTTTATTCCAGCTAGAGAAAGAAAGGTTAAAAGTGGGGGAAAAGACAGCAATAAGCTCAGAAGAAAAGAAATAACCACTGTCAGGAATGCAATATCTCAAATTTATTGCTTAAAAAAGCACCTCTGAAGATTTTTAGTGCTCTAAATATATGAATCATGAGCCTGGTTGGTAACCTGTGACAGAGGTATAAATCATCCTTCCTGTAGACAAGACTGACAAGTATATAGGAATAAATCTTTCTACAGGAGGACAAAGAAAGAATTTTTTGCCCCCTAAGGTACTGTCCTTGTCCTTCCATATACTTGCCCTGTTGATTAAAACACAATTTTCAATTGTGTTTTTATCAATTAAAAATCAGCCAAAAGCAGAGAGGTAGCTTCTGAAAAGATGTTCTCTCTGCTACACTTGATGAAAATGTGTATTTCTTCCCCTCTTTGTCCACAGTATGGATTTTTAATGTAGCCCTACTGGAACTACAAATTCATAGACTTATGTCATGTCAAGCACTGTAGCATTGAACAACTGGAAATCTAATTTCCTGCTGGGAATGCAGAGATGATTGATAGTAGCCATTCAGTCTGAAAAGTCCTTGTAAATCTTAAGGCACACTGGAGGTGTTTTTTTCCTTTTCCTACCATCACGCTTCTGAGACTAAAGGAAGTGCTTTTCAGATGAGCTCTCCCAGACACCAAGCCCTGTCTGCATCACCTGGGCTAAGATGGGCCCTATTTTTGTAGCTTTGAAGCAGCCATGGGAACTGATTAGCTGTGTGGCACCTTGCTGCAGTTGCTAAAGGTATATGCAGGACAGCCAAAAGTAATGTTGCCTGCTTTCCTGAGAACATTTTTCCATGCAAAAATGATCTAGCAGCAGACCTGGTAGGTAGTCATGAACCGGAGAAGAGTTGGGCAGTAAACAT
>VXBW01007844.1:0-12196 GCA_013400375.1 Thinocorus orbignyianus
ACTTGCATCACTCTGTAAAAGTGAAAAATGATCGGTGAGACCACCTAGGCTTAGTAAGTGGCAGTGCAACTTCTGCTAGTGTCTCTTTGGTGCTAAGACATTTACAGAAAACAGTAATATAAAACACTAGTAGAAAGGAGATCTTACATTATTCTATCACATATAATTAATGTTATGCTAAATACAAAAAAAAAAAAAAGTGACAAAGTTGACCATAAGATATTAAACCCCAAAAAGCAAAAATAGTTTAAGTCTCCAACATCAAGAGAGCAATTTGTTACTATTTCTGTAGAGGGGGAAAAGAGTAAGATCTGAAACCGAGTTATTTTTCAGTTTCAGATAATTGATAAGTTAAAAAGAAAATATTTTTAAATGGTTTTATATTGGGCAGCACTAACTTGTGATTTATGCTTTCTTTACCCTCATGGGTCCTTTAGAACAATGGAAATCCTTACAGGAGTGTTTAGGTTACAAATTTCTATTTTACTGTAAAAGGCACCTTCACTGATTCTTGATGTTAGGAATGTATCCCTAAATTTTACCTGTTTTAATCTTAAAACACAATTTCTAAAGCAGGTATAATACAGATGCTGAAGACTGATGTTCTCCAAACTTCATACAATAGTGAATATGGGTCTTGCCATGACAAGACACAATATTCAACCTTTCTGCTGGAGGGACAAGGTATCTTCTAACAGCTAGTCTATTTTCATAGTATTTGTGTTTTATGAGATCATTCATCACTGCTGCAACCTAAATGTCGACTCAGTATCAGAGATCTCTTTCTTCTGAGCTGTAAGTACGAAACTGCATGCTTCTAAATAGATACATATGTATCCATACATGCACATATACATGTGTGTATGTATACAAAGGATGTGAGTGCTTCCATTCCCTTTCTCATATTTTGTGGTTGTTGGGTTTTTTTCATCTTCATAGAGTATTTTATCAGTACTGTGCTATGAGGATCAGTGGGCTCTCTCATAATTTAAAGTTGAGCACATTTTCTACTTGCAACTTCTTGCATTGTCTGGACAGTAGAGGGGCTTCCACATTCTCAGCTTCTCACAGTATTCTGTTTAATCTATTCCTTCTCTCAGCAAAGCTAGAAGTCTCCATTATAGGTATCACAAGCTTAGATAAATGCTTAAATACTAGTTAAATAATATTTAACTACAGCTAACACATACACTGGAAATGAACCAGTTCTGTAAGAAACCAAACCAAAATTCATCAGTCTTTATTCAAGAGAAAGATGATCCCTAATATTACTGAGTTTAAATTGCAGCCTAACTCAGTTAATTTTCTTTCTGTGCATGTGTTATTTTGTGGCTTATTCTGTTTTTTGGGGCTTGTTGTTTGCTTGTTTGTTTGGAGGTTTTTGTTCATTGTTATTTTTTCATACTTCTGTACGTATTTCGCAATAGTAATTTAGAGATTATTTTTCCTGGTAGCTTTAGGATCAGAGTGAGAACATACAGGGGCAAAATAGATATTAATTTTGTGATGAGACAGAAGTGAAAAAAGGGAACTCAGAATAAGTCAAATATTCCATCTTTCCTTAAATGCTAATTCAAATAAACAAAAATGCTGAGGCCATGATGTTGTCAGTCTGACAGTATACATTTCCTTAATGGATTTTGAAATCCTGTCACTGTTGGATAGGTAGTGTTGTGGATCATTTCATCAGTATGTCAGGTTCTGATAGGCTAGTGTAGCGTCTCTGGCTTGATCTTTTTGCAGTATTAGACACAAATGGTTCTCATAGATCTTCTTTTAAACTTCCATTCTTTGGCTTTTGTGGATTATTACCTTCCATTTCCTTATTACCTGAGAACCATTCCTTTGTCCCTTCTGAGTTCTTTTTTCTGATTCTCAGATGTTTTAATTTTGCTGGGATTTCTTACTGTTATATAGGTCATCCTTGCTTGAATGTCTTGCTGGTTTGACAAGTCATCATCTTCTGGTAATTACACTTTAATTTTAATTAGTTAGTAACAGCCAGTGACAGATATCTTAATACCACCTGCACCCATTCATGTGGTGGCGCCCAACTGGTGACCTACATATGTGTAATTTGCTACTAGTACAAGTGCATACCAAGCCTGCCAATGGAGGGCTATCCAAGTTTCATTTGTGTGCGAACTCAAAAAGTTACTCGAAACAACTAAAAAAAAAGTTCACTAAGAGGTGAAGTTTTCCAGCAAATTCCCTAATTCATTTTTCATTCTCATACTGCAATGACTTACTTATGTAGAATATGTGCCCTTCAGGATTTGCATGTCAGCACACTTTCTTAGGAAAGCTTTATAGTTATGCCAAGCAATGTACTGGATCTCATCACAAAACAGTTTCATGCAAAGGGAAACTACTCAAAACTCCTCAAAAGCCTATGTCCAAGAGCTGTGGTTGAACACATGGTTCCAAGAAGAACCAAGAAAACAAAAATACTTCATTTACCCATAGACCTTAGATTATCAAAATTCAAGTGACAAAATGTTTCTTGAGACCAGTATTCCCACATTCAGTAGAAACCCTTAAAATTTTGTTATATTTCTGAACTTGTATTTTATGGACTTTGACGACAAAGCAGACACAAAGAAATTGAGTGAAGTTTCACTGATGTGACTAAATACCAAATTTTCATCTGCAATTAATGAGGTTTAACTGAATTGTAAATACACAAGGGCTGACCCTACCTACTTTATTTAGAAAGTATTAAATACTGACCAACGACATTCAATCATAGAGGGGTGAAAATTTACATTACCAAGGTGTCTTTTTTTTTTCTTTGAATCTTCACAATATAGCATTACTCATTAAGTAATTAAATCAGTATAAATATGGGGAAAGTATCTTTTTTCAGCCTACTGTGAGACCACAGCATTCACTTTGCATTTGAATGGCTAATCTGCAGCCCTTCTCCTTACATCCTCTTTTTGACTCTAGAAAAATTCCACTGCTAATTTTGTTTTACGAAGGTCAAGCTACTCATGCAATCTGATTCCCAGGCATGCTGTTATTTTCAGTGGACGATATAATCTTGGGACCCAGTTACCAACACCATAAAATTGTAAAGGTGGTGGCAACAAAAGCAATGAATGTGCTGGAAGATTCAGGAAGAGGAATACTTGTAGGCATGTATGTGTGTTTAGAGTCTTTTTAGAGAAGACAGAGGAAAGAAAGAAAAAGAAGAAGGAGAAGGAGAGAGGAGAAAGACTGCACTAGAGTGAGAGGATAGAGAGACAGAGTAATAGCATGAAAGAGCAAGAGCAAAAGGGAACGATAGAGTGAGAGAGTGAAAAAAGGAAACTTTCGAGTCTGTAATTTTGCTTAAAGGAATCACAAAATAGAAGCACAAATGACACACATCAAGGTGATAGATGGAATGCATTGGGAAACACCACAGAACAACAGAGCAGGTCATAATTATCACATCTCAAGCATTTGTATCCACATCCATTTTTCAAATCTTTTTTTTCCCCTTTTTTAATGGAGGCATCACTGTGTTTAATACTGTGACTGGTTTCCCAAAAGACAGGCAATAAATAAGCAGACCCGATTTTATAGAAGTACTTTCCAGCTGCTCTCCACACTATCTGCAGGTTTTGATGTACACATGCATAATTCCTTGACAACATAACAAATGAGACAACTGTATGAAATAATATACAGGTAATAATAGATAGCCAGTATGCTCTGATGAGAAGTCATGTTAGAGTTCAGATTTTACAGAAAGTGGTTTGCACTTAACTCTAAGTTAGAACAATGGAAGATGTACTAATTTATTATTAATTGTTACATTATTTATAATATATTGATTTCATTTTTTATAATATATAGGAAAATAAGCTAACTTTTATTTTCTAATACAATAGCTATGTTCCAAGTATACGCCTATATTTTTATTATGCTCACTAGTCATTAATAGTCAGATTTCGCCTACAGTAATTGTTGTGCCTAATCTGCAATTGGTTTGGTGCAGAAACCAGGACACAAAACAATTTCAAATCCTGATTTTAAAAGACTCCAAATCTTTATTTCCTTATCATTTGCTCTCACAAACCAGAAAACACAATTTTATGTGAATACCAACTCAGAGCTAAAGAGGTAGAGCAACAAGACTTCTATTGACTTGGCCTCTGCATTTTACCATACACTGTTTTTAATTTGAATGGGAAATTAAGAATTATAATTCATACAAACCTGGACATTCATATTGTCCACATTTACTCATTCTGGAAGGAAAATAAAAATGAAATGGAGAGCAATGCTATCTTGTCAATACACAAAAAAAATCAGGTTAATTTGTTAAAGAGCTAGTCAGATGTCTCTATGGTCTTCCTGGATAAAAAAGATGGGCAATAAACTCAGAAGAGCTCTTACTGAAATTGAAAGAAATGAGACTGCTGTCCCACGTATCAAGACTGAATTTACTTCTTAGTGTTGAGTGGCCTCAATGGCTAAAGTATAATTAGCTCAAAGAAGACCCTTTGAAAGCAATGCCTAAGACATTGTGTCTTTTCCTGTTAATTTGCCTTCCCTTTTATTCCAGCTGAGAAGCAGTAACAGTATGGGATATGAAAGTAAAATGTAGAAAAAGGTAAAGTAATGTTTTACAAATTAAACTACTGGGATCAGAGAAAATAAAAACAGCTAAAAGATTCAGCTGCCCCTTCATAAAAACTTTCCTTATATTCCGTCTGTCTATGCACTACACAAAAAAGATAGAGCTACAAAGGCAACAGCAACGTCAAGAGTGTTTGGAGGAAGACTTAAGTGTGTAACATGTTTACAGACCATCCTATTGCAAAGCCTACATATGTTGTTTGTGCCCTGTCAGGAGGGAGCATTATCAACACCCACATTTTGCTGTACATTCATAAACATTTATCTAATGGTTTGTGTGTATTCTAGTCCACCTCTTCAAAAGTATTCATTTGGTCACATTTAATTAGGCAACATTCTCTTTCAAGTCTAACGTCAAAATGTGACCAGTACACAGAGCTTCTGATATGTTATATTTAGACTTCAGACATTTATGATACTTCAATAAGCTTATAATTAAAGCCTGTACTGTATGTGAGATTGCAAGAGCTCTCAACCATGCATATCTAAGGTCAGAATTGATCCACAGGCAAAGAAACTTAGCGGTCGATATTGACCTTTGTTGCTGTTTTCCATATTCTTTTCAATAAAGCCTTTCCACAGCTTCACAGAAGTCTTGTACAGCTAAATGATGTGTGATCCAATGTAAGCTAAAGCAGGCTTACCTGCATAATATTTGCAGTATTTGCTTCAGTTTATCAGGCAGACTCTCAGACTGTGAGCTTTTCCATGAACCTGCAACAAGCAAATAATGTAGAGACACATTGAACCATGAATCAAATCTTGGAAAAAAACTCACTTCCTGTAAAGTTCCCAGAATTCCAAAATCAAGAATTCCGTTTACATAGTTTAACACAGATCTCAAATTCTTTCCAGCTGCCTTTTACTATAATACAGAATGGTAAAGGTAGTGATTACTGTAAAGGGTAGCTAGATGTAAGCAACTAAATATCTTACTAAATATCTTCTGGCCTGCTATTTCTAATACACATGCAGATGAGACACTTACTAAACAGAATTTTCATGTTTTCAGTGCAAAACTAAAAGAATAATCCAAAAGACAAACTACTGATTTATAATTAAAAAGGTCTACTCACTAACACAACCAAATAAAACCCTTACTCATAAAGGTGTAAAAGAGCAGAAAATGTCATGATATCTTGGTGATCTCGCCATGCAATGTGATTTTCTGATTATTTCATGGTTTATATTCCATGTTGGCATATATAAGGAAGAAAAGGAAAAGAAAAAAAAAAAAAAAAAACCACCAAAAAACCAAAACAAACAGAGGAAAGGAAAAAGAAAGAACTGCTTGCAGAATTTCAAGGGAAAGAAAACGCCTATATTGTCAATCATCTGACCAGAAAAGCAGTCACACTCAGTGCCACCTGCCAGACCTGTTCAGTCAGCCACCTGAAAGACACTTTGGGAAATTAGCAATAGCCATTTTGAAGAGCCTTATAGCCCTAATCTAGTTTTCCTAATAGTTAGATGAAAAAGGGAAAGTAAATTAATCAATTTGAAACTAAGGAAAAAAATTTAAAAAAAAACATCCTCCTAAAATCTGCCAAGTGAAAGTTACTTGGAGCAGTAAACATTATTTGGATGAATTTTAGATCTATTTTCAAAAATCTGAGTTTAGTTTTGCTGAATGTTTGGTGATGTAATTAAACACTTTGTTCAGCCTGGCTCACCATTTGCTCCCCGTGGCCTCCCTTTCAGATATTTTTAGGTTCCAGATCACAGGGCTGTTTCACAGGTCAAATTATGATTTGATAACATCATTGATTTCTGTCTTAGTTTCGTAATTGATATTAAGGGCCAGATCCCAAGCTGCAACAAATGGTCGTAGTTCAAATGAGTTCATGGAAGCTGAGCTAACCACAGTGGTGCCAGAACTGTTTGGGTTTAGTATATAGCCTTTTTTCTTTTACTCATCTTCCTCTGAGCAAGGAGTGTCTAAAATTGTCTGATGATTGATAACAAGCTGACTGTGTAGCTTTCTCACAATACATTCAGTTTATTTATGTGTACCCTATCAGCCTAAATCATCTAACCAGTTACCTTGAACAGATGTATGAAATCAAATTATATTAGAAGTTGTGAAACAAGATACCTCCTCTGTCATTCTGACCAATGTTAATCACATTGCCTTTTATTAATTTTCTTCACTTTGTAGGACATTTTACAGCAGCTCATTCTTCCACAGTTTCCACATCTTTCTCTGTTAATTTAAGGTCCTATTGACTATGAATGCATTGTTCTCAAAATCCTTCATAGAAAACAACCAAGCTTATCACAGCAATGGCTATACACTCTGCACTACAGAAGAAAAGGCATAAGAACACGTAAGAGGGTTCATGTTTGTATGCCTGGATGTCACAGTGCTATAGGGAAGATTTCTAGATCACTCCCAGGACGAGGGGTAATGGTTTTAAATTGGAAGAGGGGAGAGTTAGATTAGATATTAGGAAGAAGTTCTTTCCTGTGAGGGTGGTGAGGCACTGGAACAGGTTGTCCAGAGAAGTTGTAGATGCCCCATCCCTGGAAGTGTTTAAGGCCAGGCTGGATGGGGCTTTGAGCAACCTGCTCTAGTGGGAGGTGTCCCTGCCCAAGGCAGGGGGTTGGAACTTGATGATCTTTAAGGTCCCTTCCAACTCTAACCATTCTATGATCACCAAAAGCTAAGACAGACAGACCACCTAACTCTTCTGAAGACTGGCTATGTTCCCTTTACTTAAAAACTAGCTATATTCCCTTTATTTAAACAATAATAATTCTTTTTGCAGTGGAAATTGAAATTTAATGTTGGCTTCCTCTGAAATAGTTGTTTCCTTGTGCTCAAGATTATTTGAGTCTGGATTTCATGCTTTCAATACCAAGCTATTCATTTTCATTTAACTTCAAATCTGGACAATATTTTTTTCCTTTTCTTCATGTGCAATAAAAAAAAAAAAAAAAACACAACAACAACAACAACAAAAAAAAACTGAACAGTGTGATTTAGAAGATCACAATTTCATAATTTCAACACTCACACTTTCCCTTTTCCTCACACTTTTCCTATACACACATATTTTCACTACAAGGAAGCAAATGCACAGTAACAAGATTCATGCAACAATATGGAAACAAAAACAAGTATTTGTTGCTTGGCACCAAAATTTTGGGGAGGATCTAAAATAGCAGAACTTGGGAAAAGTACTACAGAAAATTATCTGTGAATATGCAGTTGACTTTTTAAGCTGATTAACATTTGGAAGATATCTAGATAGGTATTTTTTCAATATTTCAGCGGTATCATACATTGCTCTGATATTCCCATGAGAAGTGGCAATGTTTAAATAACATGATATGCATGATACTTATTTATAATAGCCTTGACAGAAGAGAATGTGGTTTCGGGTTACAAATGTGTTCTCTTACCCTTTTGAGTCTACAATATAAGGTGCAAAATGTGGGGTTTGCAAGTAAAGCATGGTTCCTATGCTTTGAATAATTTTTTAGCACATTTCCATTTTTTTCTACTGTAAAATAATTTCCCCATTCAGGAAATACCTAGTTTATCTTGGCTTTGATTTGAATTGGACTCCATTTTTTTGTGTGTGCCTTGTAACCGCTACACTAAAGAAAGTAATACGATGTTGCAAAACTTTTTTTGGAATCTGAAACTCAGATATTTGTAACAGGGAAAAAACAAATACTATTTTGCGATAGTTTTCTCTAGTGAGCAAAGACTACAAATTCGATTTATTATTCACCTCTGCTATAACACTTTCTACTCTAGAAGCTAATTTATGTTGTTCTTCCCTATAACTGTGTTGACAAATTACCATTTATAGCTTATTTTCACACATACATTCCACACACATAGACTCTCTCTCTGTCTCTCTCTCTCTTATTGTACATAGTGTCAAGTTGCTTGAAAGAATCACAAAATGTTAACCCTGTAAAAACCTAAATTCCATTCTATGAATCTTGGACTCTATAGCATGAAAAGTTGCTTAAAAGCACTTTGTTGTCCCATCATGAATACATTAAATAATGCCTGTCTGGCTTATCTGTGCTGATTGCTTCACACAAAAGCAATTCTAAGTATTGTGAATGCTGTTAAAGTGCCTTAAAAGTAAAATTCAATGATAAAACTGTATGTTTTTTACATTAGTAATCATAGGCATTTAGAGCCAGTTAGTGTAGCCAGATAAATTTAATAAAATGTGCTTCAACATTTTATTATAGAAATTAATTAGGGAGTAGATGAGGAATGGCACCAAACGTAAAACCTTTAAAGATACAAAGTCCCAGCATCAAATACAGGTGAAATTCTCAGAAATGTTGACAACTATGTCCCTGAAATGTTTTAGATCTGTATACTGGCATCTGCATTGCAACTATACGGGTGATAAACTTTCTATATACGAAGTGTGAGGTCATGCTTTCAAAATTAATCAAAGCACAGACAGACTCAAAAGAAACAAAGTGTGGGGTTTGTTGTTGCTTATATTGACATTAATCTGTCACAGGGAAGTCACAAGAACATTTTGATTGCTCTCTGTCAAAGCGCTGAAGTGGTAGAAACGTTTAAAAAGTTTATGTGAGACTCCATCACATGACTGGAAAATCTGAAAGAAGACAGAAAACCAGACACTGCACTT
Source organism: Thinocorus orbignyianus (assembly GCA_013400375.1). Taxonomy (NCBI): domain Eukaryota; kingdom Metazoa; phylum Chordata; class Aves; order Ciconiiformes; family Thinocoridae; genus Thinocorus; species Thinocorus orbignyianus. The sequence continues at coordinate 9,264 of VXBW01007844.1, forward strand.
ATTTAAGGGACCCTGAAATCAGATCCACAAGAAGTTGCTTCATGAGGCATGAACACTTGACAGAGAAAGAAGGAAAAATATTGAAATATCAGATACTGTGAGCACACATTAAAGAAACATGAAGAGGCATTTGCCACAGTGTCTCAAACTCTACCTGAGGTCCTGAAGTATTTTATCTATGTCTTCAACATCATGACAATCTTCAGAAAAGGTCTTTCACCAAATCACCCAGAATCATAGAATCATACGGGGTTGGAAGGGACCTCTGGACATCACACAGTCTAAAGCCCTTGCTGAGTTTTTTAATATCATGGCAACATATGGACTCTTGTGCATCTGACTTATCAAACCCAAGACTAATACAATGGCAGTTCAGGACTTTTCCCCCACCTCACTTAACCCAGTTAGTGGCTATAATCTAAATGAATCATCTACCCTCCATCTCAGCTCTCTCTTAGATTTCTGCCTTCAGGTGGAATGAAATACTCTTGGAGACAACTTTTTTTCTAGCATCCACAGCAAGATGACTAGCTTAGGCGAGAAGGCTCAATATTCAAACAGTTTATTTTTACCCTCAAAGGGAACAAGAAGCAAATTTGCCTAGAGAACAACATAGTAACATAACAGATGTTACTGTTTTATATGACTTGTCATGTGAAAAACCCCAATGACTGAAATGGCCACTTTCCCCCAGCGAGAGGTAATGCAAGATCCTAGTAGTGCCCTTCCCCGTATATTGCTTTACCAACATTTTTCACCAATCAGAAAGTAGGACTCAGTTCAAGACAGATAGTTAAATCACCCTCCATTTCCCATTCAGTCCTTGACTTTGCCACTAAAACAACCTATAAAAAGGCTCACTAAAGCCAATTGCAGAGATGGTCTCTACTGATAATTGTCTGCCCACTGGAAACTCGCAGTATTTAGTTGTATTGCATGATCGCAGTAAGATGCTGGCAGCAGGTGGCTACTGCCTGGTCTCTGTGAGAAGCAACTGGGGCTGCCCTGAGCCAGACACAGCCAGTTCCAGCCAGCTCCAACCCACCCACAGCAAGGCACAGCTAAAGTGGTAGCAGTCCTGAGAAAGTGTATTTTTTGAAAAGCATAACAGTACTGCAGAGCAGAGTGTGAAGAAGGAGGAGGAGGGTGCTCGAGGTACTGGAGCAGAGATTCCCCTGCATCCCATGGAGGAGACCACGGTTAAGCAGGTTGTCTACCTAGACATGAAAGACTACACAGGAGCAGATATCCACACTGTACCTGTGGAGGACTCAGTGCTGGAGAAAGTAGAGATGCCCTGAAGGAAGCTGCAGACTGGGGAAAGCTCATGCAGGTTCAGGCTTCTGGCACGACCTGTGGCCTGTGGAGAAGAGCCTACAAGGAAGCAGGTTTTCTAGTAGGAAGTACAGCCTGTGGGGAATCCAGGTTGGAGCAGTCTGTTCCAACCTTGTGGAAAGCACCCATGGTGGAGCAGTTCACGAAGAACTGCAGCCTCTGGGAAGGGCCCATTTTGGAGCAGTTCATGAAGGACTGTAGTCCATGGGAGGGACCTCACACTTGTGTAGGGGAAAAGAGTGAAGAGGAAAAAATGTTTCGAGAGGAGCTGTTACAGAATGATTGCAACCCCCATACCCCATTCCCCCTGCACTGTTTGGGAGAATGAGATGGAGGAGTCAGAAAAAGAGGATGGAAGTTGAGCCTGGGAAGAAGAGTAGAGGAGGAGGGCAAGATACTTTAAGTTTTCTCCTTCCTTCTTACCATCCTACTCTATTATTAATTGGCAATAAAGTGACGTAATTTTCCCAAATTCAAGCCTGTTTTAGTCAATGGTAGAGGTAAGGGATCTCCCTGTCCTTATCTTGACCCACAAGTTTTTCCATGCTTTTTTCTCCCCCTGTCCCATTAAACAGGTGGAGTGAGAGAAAGTGGCTGGTTGAGGCCTCTGGCAGCCAGCCAAGGTCAATTCACCGCATTAGGTCACTGATAACTATTAGATGGTAATAAGCTAGAAACACTAATGACCTATGGCAGATTCTAACAAATGACATAGCTTTGTGTTATCCGTTCCCTTGAGAATATGGAGTGTGAATCATTGTAACAAAAGCCAATACAATTACAGCAAAGACTGTCTGGCGTTTTGCCTAATATAAAAGGTTATTCAAAAGCCTTCCTGGCCTTTGCTGGACATCGCTTTCAAACTGTAAAGCTAGGAAATTGTCAGCTGGAGAAAATTCACCTGTCGTCACTCTGGAAAACACAGTGGGCTTGAGATTTTACCTAAATTAGCCAACAAAAATAACAGATTCAGCAGCACACAAATGCCTTACAAATCCATGTCACTTTCTCCAGAGAAGTATCTGTCAGATCCACCTCCCTTACTGATCCTCCACTTCCCTTTCATGCTTAATGCCAGAGAGACAGAAGTTGCTAAGTATCTATTATTTTTGACTGTTGTATAATCTTTTTATTTTTTTTCTGAATTTGCTCAATACTTTGACTGCTATGACGACAACAGAACCCAACCAAAAGTTAATTGCTTCACATATCACTGCCTGATATCATACCTCAATAAAGGATCTGAAGATTCCAGATCTGAAACTATTCTTTTCTCATAAGCACAATTAAGGACTTCTTCCATGTAAGAAAACTGTGTTTAGCAGATTTCTATGCTCATCTCTTTTATTCCTAGAACATACCAAACCTTATTTTCTAACAATCTGAGATGATACTACAGAAAGGAGCTCTAAAAAAATTTTGTCTGAAAAGCAGCTTCTCACATATTGGCCAGCGTCATCTGCATCCCTTGCTAGCAAAAACTATACATCCAAATCCCATGCAAACAAATGACCCTTATTGGGGGGGGGGGGGGGGGGGGGGGGAGAAAAAAAAAAAAAAAAAAAAAAAAAAAAAAAAAAAAAAAAAAAAAAGAATAA
>VXBW01007844.1:19387-50766 GCA_013400375.1 Thinocorus orbignyianus
TGAGGGTGCATTCTATCCTACTGTCCATGTCTCCGAAAAAGATGTTAAATAGTACTGGTCCCAGTACTGACCCTTGCAGGACGCCACTCATCACTGGCCGCCACATGGACATTGACCCATTAACCACAACTCTTTGACTGCAGCCACCAAGCCAGCTCCTTATCCACTGAGTAGTCCATTCATCGAACCCAAGACTCTCCGACTTGGAGACTAGGATGTCATGGGGGACAGTGTCAAATGCTTTGCTAATGTAATTACAGAGCAGACTGCAACTGGAAATGACCATATTCAAGAGCATAATTTTTTTATATATATATATTAATATATTTATCCACTGAAGCTGTCACTTTCTGTCTTTGTTTTTCTGTTCATTTAAATGTAAAAGTACAAGAAAGAATGTACCAACTCTTTACTTTGTGCTCAGTGTTTTTCATCGGTAAATCTCAAATTTCTATAATTAGGTCCAATTAGTTACTTGTAATTGAGAAAATATTGCTGTTAAAAAATCGGCATGTAATAGGACAGCGGGAGCAGCATATTCAGAACCTACTTGCAGAACAAACCTCAGGCTTCACTGTAACTAACTGAAAAGGTTCTAAAAAAGTAGAAAACAGCCAATAAGCACAGAGGTGAAATTACACTAAGTTTGCCATTATTAAAATCAAAGCCTTAAACAACTGTTGAGAACATCTATTTAAAAATAAGCCTTCAAACTATGCAACAAATCAGAATTAAAAATTAAAATCAAGACATCATCTGTTTCGTGAAATTCCTGTGCATCCAGCAGCCACGAAGTCATCAAGAACCCAGGTCCCCTATCTTGGAATATTTGCAATGCAGATTGGAAACAATGGGGACTCTCCTCCTGTTTTTTTCCAAACTGTGCTATTGACTGCTTGTTTAGAGGAGAATAACAGTAGGTAATTAGTTTGAATTCAGTCTCACTGGGTAAATCATTCCACTTTCCTCAAATGTTGTTGTTAGATGCAACTAATGGCATTATGTCTGCATTATCCATGACACATGGATTTGGACTAGTCAAGCTGAATTAAGAGAGCGAAAGCAAGAGCAATTTTGAAGTGTAAAATTTGAAAGAAACCATTAGGAAACACCCAGCATCATCTGAAAGGGCAAACTGACATAAACATACTTCACCAGTTGCAAGAGCAATTTGATGTGTGGCAAAATACCAATTGCATTGCCAACAAGGCACAGATGTAGGCCACATGAGCAGGTGAAAATGTGATTGTGAGAAGATTGATGTTCACTCTGTAATCACCATACGTTTATTCAATATAACTCATTGCAATTCTCTCACATACAGTTATAGCAAAACAAAACAAAACAAACAAAAAAAAAGAAAAGAAAAAAAAAAGAAAGAAAGAGAAAAACGAACTGTTTGGGTACATTCAAAATCTTTTCCACTAAAACTGAAAAATTATTGTTTGAACTTGTGTTTCAAAACTGTTTTAGACAACATAGTCACAAAAGCCACATACTAATGTTGGAGAAGCGGCTGGTAAAACATAGAGAAAAGCTTGGTGCCCTTATGGAACAGAAGGAACTTCCATGAAAGAGGTTCCATATGCTAAAAGAAGCATTGTTATCCACATAATTTTTTTACTTTCTTTCCACTTCCCTCAATCAAACCTCAACTTTCAGTCTTTGTGTAAAAGAAAATCAATAACTGATTTGCCAGAAAGTTAACCATTATGGTTAATGCAGAGAAGTACACAGAATATATTCAACAGACTCTAGGTGAGAGATTTTATTATCATTCTTTGTAAAACCTTGACAGATAGAACGTTTTTCTATTCTACAGAAGATCCAGATTCTTTCTCAGCTCAGTTTGAAAAAAAAATTTGAATCCAGGTGACATATTTCCCAGATTTCATCACAGGCTTCCTGATATAAAGGGTGGCAGTGCCACTGTCTTTGCAAATAGCATCAAGTTTCTATCTGTCTTAAAAATATCTCAAATTAGGCAATTAGTTTAGTCTTGACAAATTCAGACATAATATCAGGTTAATTGGAAAACAGTAGGTGACAGCTTCCAGTTCCATTACTCAACCAAGAAATATAAATTACTCACATAATTTTACCTGACAAAACTTAGTCTAGGAGTAGGGTGTAAGACAGCATACAAGCAAGTAATCATATGTCCTGGGAGCATCAGGAGACAGAAGGAGAGGAAAACACCACTGCCACTGTGTAGTCTCCATTGTAAGGAGAAGTAAGGAGGACTGTGTGAAAACAGCTAAGAGCCACTGGAGAGATAAGATGAAAATCAGATGATGATCAAATCAAAACAAGAAGATGAACCATTTATTTCAGCCTGGACACAAAATACAATAATCCACTTTTGTCTCAATTAATTTTAGAAAAAATGAAACAAGTTCATGGTGCTATATGGGCAGTTTCAAAACATCTCTTGGAGAGATCCATGAGCATCTTCTCTATTACACAGGACATCAACTCTCCCCCACTAAAAATGACAGCTTGAAATAGAGGACCACCTAGAAATTTTAAGTATGAAGCTAGACTGCAACAATCCAACTGCTAAACATGGCACAAATATTGTGCACAAAACCATGTTAAGACAAGTATTACAAGTGTTACCCTGGCTCTTGCTGCATCTCCTTCTTCTAAGTTACTTGAAATATCTAATTCTAACCGTTCTTTTTTGTAGACATAGATGATACACTCCAGTTTCAATCTAAAGGACTGACTATTCAGTCCATCTGTCATTATATTGCAGCCTACCTAGGTCTTGACTAGGATGATGTATGGAGAAGAGCCCATCTTTATGTTTAATTCTGCCCACCTGGAGCTCTCATCATCTCAACATCTAGGACCCATGAAAAGTGGCATAAAAAACTGCAGTAGTACACCAAAATATAGAACTGCAGCTGTTGATGTATTACTTGGGGATTTTGCCTTCTGTGAAGATTCCCTTTGATTGCCTTTATAAACATAAATACGCACTAAATTTACCAAAACTGTATTTTGAGCAAATTATCAGCTGAGACTGTAACTGAGAATAAAATATTCAACCATTTTCTGGTGACCAGTTCAATCTAGTCACATTTTTATTGGATTTTTACTCGATGTTTACAACACTGGATTCCTAAATGCCCGATTTCCCCTTCAGGCTGGGACCCCAAGTAGCAAAACCACTGGGAATTGTTTGATCTAGTGCTTGCATACTTAATTGGACTTCTACGTCTCTTTTCTGTGTTAATTTCTAAATTTAAGAAACACAAATATGGTCTAAACATCTAGTTTGAAGTATCTAGCCTGATTTAGCTACCAGACCAGCAGTGCCTAAAATCAAAATAAAGTCCCCAGCATGCAGAAGCCAATGTAGCTGGGCATTGCATGGAGCCTGTGTATCACATCAGCTAAAGACTGTTACATTTTAATCTAAACCAAGTTTTAAAATACCCTAAAACTACAATAAAGAATTCCTTGCACTTCCTTAACTTCCACATATAGGTATGAAATTTTTAGTTTTACTTGATTAAACCCAAGAAGTTGAAGCATTCAACCATATATGTTCTTCAGGTCTATTTACTCTAGGGAAACGCAGCCACTGAAATTTAACGGCAGTGATCCAAACCATGATGAACTGAGGCAATTTCATTTTTGTTGACCATTGCTCCAGGTCATTGTAATTTAATGAGTAGTAATCCTATTTAAAATATGTTACAGGCAGCAAGGTGCCTGCTGGGAGAAAGCTGCTACGCATGAACAGATCAATATGCACTGTGTGCATTCGACCATTCAATAATCGATTCACCCTTGTTATGAGAAAATAAATGCTAAAGTCCTAAAAGTTAATTTCTATAGAAAGCTTTTACAAGGCTATCAAATTATTAAAAGTTTTTATGGGTTCTCTTTTTTGTTGCTTTTGTTTTTAAATCTTTGTGCAGTACAAGCTATATCTCACAACAACATCCAGTTTGTACTAGCTACTCGACTCTCAGTTTGATCCTAGGCTTGAAGATGGAAGTTGTGAACTAAAGGCTGCTATTATTTTGAGTGAGAAAACTGGGGAATGAAAAAATAAATATTTTCCAGCTCAAAGAATTTTACTGCTAACTCCTATGACTACTTTGCCAGAGGTTTTTTGGTTTTGGTGGACTCTTTTAATCAAAAGTTTTACCTTAAGTCAGTTCTGTTTGGGTATGATCCTTGTAAAAAGCTATTATATTTTTTAAGTTAACATCAGAGAAACATCCAGCACCTTTCATAAGGTCCTGATTCTTTCTTGCTTTTTGTTAAGAGTCAAGGTTTTTATGTTGATTAGCACATCGAAGGAAGATGTTACTTAATCCCTGCAGCAAAACAAGTGCTTACTAATACGTGCCACAAAAAGTACCACTCACATTTTCAGTCTTTGTTACAAAACATGTGCATTGGAAGAGTATCTGTCCACTGTGTTTGGAGTCTGTGGCTTAAGACTACAACTGGAGTGGTACTGCAATGATGGTTTCCTTGTTGCAGTGCTCCCCTGGCTATGCCAGTCCTCCTAGGAATAAAAGTAAAATGTGCAATTACGTACAATACAGAGATAGTCCCAAAATCTTTGTGCTCTGTATGTATTATACACCTTTCTGACAATGTTTTGTAATGACCTTCATTAAGATCTAAATCTAGGTCTTGAGAGTACCATGTTTTTCATGTCATTGCCAAAGACCAGCACTTCAGCTGTAGCATTACTGTATCTGAAATGCCCAGATGTACCCTTTCACATGTTAACTGTTTAGGCTTTAATGACTGAAATATTGTGTGATGCTTATGCCAGTAAACACTTCCAAACCCCTTTATTTATGCATTGAACTACCTTTGCTCATGTTTGCAACATGAAAGTATTTGTAATGGATTTAATCTTTCATAGACAAAATCACAAATATTAAGCGGTCAGTTTAACATGTCCCAGCTTAGCATTCCCACAGCCAGTTGCCAATGGTGTTTTTACTGTGATATTGTAAAACCATAATTCATTTCCCGATTCATTAATATCATGCCCTTTCTCTAAACTGGCTTTTGGAAGGCACTTTCTGTTAGCTTTACTCTCAGACTATTCCTCAGTGTGTGCTGAGTTTTCTCTCTCTTTCAGATCAAAGCATTGCTGAAGTCTATCTGGGAAACTCTACAAACCTGCAAGTAGCAGACATATTTCTCTAGAATGATTTCCATTCCCTCATTTTGAATGTGGAAGTCACATTCACATACTGATAACTCTACTCCCGGGCAAATGTGTGCCAGTCGCTTCCTCAGTCCTGACAGCCCATTTGCTGGGACAAGCAAAGACATATCTCTGAGCTGTTACCAATCACTGGAAGACAGAACAGCTTTGAGACTTACTGTATGTTTTCACCAGAGGCTGAACTAAATTTTCAGTCTTTTGTATTGCAAGCGAAATAAAGTGTATCACAAGCAGGATTTGGGCTTTTATGTTGAAAGCATATCCTTTTTAGTGCTTCCTGCTTCCCTTCTACAAACTGTTGATAGTATCCAAGAAGGTACTAATCACCATATATCACATATTTCTGTTAACCCTCTTTTCTCTTTAAAATTCCCAAATGTTCTACTCTAACATTATAAAAGTTTCATTCTGAATCCCACCAGACCAGGAGAACAGCTGTTCTTTTCTACCCTGTAATTCGGCTGAAATTAATTAAGTTCTTTCTCATAACTAAAACTTGTAGACATCTAAAATTAACAGCTACTTTAATTCTTTTGTGTATTATGTTTCATTGTAATTTGCCTTCTGGACAGACACTAATCGGTGACTTCACTCCAGCCCAGAAGACTGGTTCCTTTTTTTTTTTTTTTGAGCTGATGTCAGTGTTACTTCTCTGCATGCAAAGGTCAAGATTTTTTGTTACACCCTAAGGAGACACTCCACTCTTCCTCATCAGACAGAATGTCCAAACGCATTAATCAAAATGATCAAGTACTACAAGTTTTTGGTCCTTAACCATTCATAGCCCTCTGCAAATCTGAGGAAAACTGGAAAACAATGAGGCTTAGACTCATGGGTAGACTGAAGCTTGAATCCTGAATCTCCCCGTAACGTGGTGGAAGAGAAAGTTGCACCTAATTTCAGACACACATTTGAAAGGGATGAGTTCACCATTATGCACAAAAACATGCTTAAAACCTTAGCCTTATTTCAAGGACTTACATAACATTTAAACGTTAAATAGACCCCAGGATGGCCTTGAATAGGAAGATGAATTTTATTAAATGTTTGCTATATCTGACTGGTGATTTAATATGACAACAGGGGTGATCTTTTTTAAAATCTGCTTTAATACATGCAAATTAGGGCATTGGCATGAAGCCTTTAGCAAGAAGGGGTGATCCCAGTCTTAATCAAAAAAAATTACCTTGGTGTAGCTTAAATAGAAGACACTGGTTGAACTTCAACGGAAAATTTGTTTCATTATTGTAAAATTAGTAAGGTCGTAAATCCAGCTCATATATTCTATTTCCTTTTCCACAAACATATGGGATATCAGGTTTTTATCCAGAGGCACACCTAGGAAGGACTTAAAAGTCATTTATACAGATCTGAGTACTGCTGAGTGGGAAAAATAAATAAAAAAATCAAAACTATTATCATTTAAAAATGCTTTCCCATCTTCCCATGAATATATGGAACTTATGTTTCATAGTGAGTCAGTAAAGGCAGATACATAGGAAAGTGATCAGGGATTTTTAAACAAACAACTGAGAAATAACATGCATGAAGAATGGGAAAATAACAAAAGAAATAGACATCCCATAGACACAAATCATCATGTATTTTCTATTCCCACAGGATGGAACTAAGCATCTGCACTGTCAGCAGAATGTTAGACCTTATAATACAATGTCAAACTGGTGAATGTATGATCCTTTTTATCCTTATGCATCTGCAGTTTTCATCACAGATTTGGCATGCTAATTGCTGTCTTATGCTTAGGAATGTTTTTTATCAATAGCAGAAAACAGGAGTCTGAGGCAGTACTTTTAACACAGAGACTGGAAGGCATCATATAGGTATGTAATGGAAAAGAAAATAAACTGTTTACATAAAGCTTTTGCACAGATGAAGATAGATGAGCTGTAAGAACCTGATGAAATAAAAGTGTTCCAAAGCCAAAGGCTTAAGCAGACTGTGGGAGAACTTGGTATGATATCATACAACTGGGTATTTTGAATGAAGGAGTTTTCTTCTCTCACAGAATAGAACACACACCACTTGACAAAAGAAAGTGCCATCACCCCTTGTAGTGACTGTGGTTCACTCTACACAAAATCCGCACGTAGAAAATCCATCCACTCTGTATGGCTTGAAAAGAAGGTATAGAGAAGTTAAAATATTTCAGGAAGTCTATGGGCATTGTTGTCTTACTTCGTCAAAAAAACATGTGAATATCCTTCAAATGTAATTAATTATTCATAATGCATGCCCATATTTGTTCCATGATTGTCTTTTTAAGACACTTGGATCATATTTTGAGGATGGGAAAAGCAGAGGTACCCCAACAGAAGTTCATCAGCGTTCCACTGACTAAGAAAGACAAGTTCTACAGATGAGGATTTCTGGAGCTGTGAATGAGACTGACAATAAAGCCAATGCATTTTAAATTAAATTATCAACAGAATTTTACACTTCAAAGTCAAAGAAACTGAGGAATTCAAATAAAGCTTATGTGATTGCATTTATGAACATTGATACCTTTCTGAATATTGTTTTACTGTGTCTGTACCTTTTGGATAACAAACCATTTTTTAAAAAAACAACAACCTGGAATTCATTCAGTTATAACAAGAAGTTTCTCAAATGTTTTCTTCTCAGATAGTTTATTTATCATGCGTGGAAGGCACCCAGGGTTTAATAAAGATTTTTAGATAAAAGAATTGTTCCCTTTTTGTTTGCCTTTGTTCTTCTTACTTTTTCATTTGAACCAGTGACGAAAATATCACAGGAAAGGTCTTGCCTTCAATTCAGCATGGAATCAATAACAGTAGGAGTAGCATTTAACTGTTTTGTGTACTGTAAAACTAATTAACAATCAAGGTAGTTATTCTCCAGAGAATGCAATGCTAGTGAACAAAATTTGTGTGTCCTCTGGTGCTTTTCTCTATAACAGCTGGTACAAGTCACCAATAAACAAAGACTGGTCTGCTCCCATACAAGAATAGCTACATGATTGAGTTCCAATTTGCCTTTTGAGGTCACCACTACGATTAGCTCATTAAGGACTAAATTAGCAGGCAGTGCAAAACTAGAAGTGAAACACAAGAAATTATGCCTCAAGGTTTTAAGTCCACAAAAGGCTGCAGCAGTCATAGTGCCTCAAGAACACAGGCAGGAATGCAATACTCCCTTGTCATTCTCATTTCATTTTATCACAAGTAGTATGCATCTATCTGGTAGACCACACACTGAATTCACTGCCTTCAGGTGGATGTGGTGCTTCCCACACTCAGAGAGCATAACAGAAACAGGGAGGAAAAAATCCAAACACCAATATTTTAGATTCTGTAAGACTAGTCTAAATGAAGCAAAGATGAAGCAAAGAGAGAATACTGAGTAAACTACAAAATATGAGTACACAAAATAATGGTGAATATAAACAAGACTAGGCAATTACTCAAGGGAAACAAAACAAACAAACAAACAAACAAACAAAAAACAAAAACAAAAACAAAAACAAAAACCAGTAGAATACTCCCTGGGGTCATTAGGCCATCAAAACAACAGGAAGCAAAGGGACAATTAGACCTTGCACACAAGTCATGTATCTGCCTATTTACTGCATATGTGAAAGAAGACGACAAAGTTCAGGTTTTATAACTGAAGAGACCCCATTAGATGAGGTCCCTGAGACCATATTAGTATCAATAATAATACTGTGTTGGACTACACCCCAGGGGGATAAGGCAAATAGTTTTGTGTAAATACATGATTTATCACTAAGTCTATGAAGCTGTAGGAAAGTGGGAAAACTGATAATAGTCCCAGCCATGTCCATCCAGTTAGTCTCTGGGGACATTCATTTCATCTGGTCTAAAATCCTAGCTTGAGATCAAACGTTGCTATGGGTTCTATAGCCTTCTTACACCATAGACTGGTACTTTAGCTGAAAATATGGACATTTTACTTTCTTAGAATTTAGTTGTCTATGTTTATAGATAAAGCTCCACTTTTTCAAGAAATGTCTGATTTATCTGTCTAGGATGAGGGACCTGAAACAGAATTGTCTCCTCCTCTCTCCCCAGCCTGCAGCTGCACAGAACTTTATTTAAACCACAATACTTTGTAAATAAAATATTCCAACACAGGGTTTAGCTTTGAAAATCTTTAATTTGATGTTTCCTTCATTGTGGCAGCTGAAATATACAGATATATTTTATTTTTATGTTGATTGATTGATTTTATTTCTATAGTCTGATAGAATAGAAAAAGAAAATCTTGAAATTGCCAGATGTAAAGAATAACACCACAGCTGAACAAATTATTTCATATAAAATGTACTAGTCAGCTGCCTGCATATAGGATTGATCAGATACAGCTGAAGGTAGTGACATTCATAAAATATTTGCATTTAATATAAATCTCTTATATGAAGTATTTTTGCCAACAGCTTATTGGAAGAATTTGATAGTTTAAAATTGCTTTTTTTTTTATTAAATACAAGTCATACAGTTTGCTTAGTGAACCAGCTAGATGAACATTGCTTTCAAATTTAGGTTTCTGGAATGAATAATAGTATTTAAGATTTTAATTACTATATTTTATGAATATACCTTTCATATCAAAAGACGGAGAACAATGAATTATATTTATTTTTATTTTCTTGTAAAAAATGCATATGTTATTCATAGCTGTTTGGTGAGTTTTCTTTGGATGAATAATAGTAAGTTTGTATGTAGTTTTGAGCTGTTAAATGTACATACTATTTCTGCCTGCTAGGTTTCTGTTCCTTCATTGGATGACACTATTTCTTAGCAACAGAACAAGGAACAATTAGCATGTCATATAAATTCTCTTTCTTAAAATGTCTGATAGTATTACAGTGACACCTTGGCATTTGTAATTGTTGCAGAGTCATATTCAAAACATATGGTATATACAATATCATGCCAAAATCAGTAGAAAATTAGATCAGGGGGTTTATTCACTAATAGTAAACAGAGCTTTTCCATTATTTTTGTTGTTGATGTTTAACCATTTGACTAACTGACAGAAAATTATAAACAGCAGTAGGGGAGAAGCTAACACACACAACAACTAATAATTAATTTATGGAACAAAATGGCACCAAACATTATTGAAGGTAGTATGATATCCAAAAAAATTGACTTTTATGAATAAAATTAATAGACATATTAACACTAAGCCATGTAGAATAAAATTTAGAGGGCAGTGCATGTCCCTATTTCGTTATACAAAATTACTGGTTTTGTCTGGAACTCTCCACACAGACACATCAAACAACAAGAGGCATAATGGCTATATTACCTTCTTCAGAAAAATCTATGTTGACCTCTCATAGAGATAAGGCACTAAGATAAGTAAGCTATTTTCCATAGAACAAAACTTAAGATTGCCAACAAATAACCAAAATAAAACAAAAAACAAACAAACAAACAAACAAGAACAGACAAATCTTATTTTAGCAAGCCTGGAATCCCAAAAATTCTACTCTGATAATTTTTGAAGATAAATTAAGCTTTACAGAAGCAATAATCCCTCAAGACCCCTCAATTTGCTGCCTGTTTTGATGCATTTTATTTAAATTTGGCCATAGACTATTGGTGTATTTTTTATTCTTTAAGGTAAAACACTAAAGCAAAACCACAATGCAGATCAAACAAATCAGAACTACAGCTTTCTCCATACTTGCTAGGCAGCAGGTGGTTCACCACTATAGTACATTTTCAGAAGGAAAGTCTGTAACACAGTCATTGCTCTTTGAAGTATTCAGTTCTTCCTTGACAGCCACAGAGGTGTGTGGTTGTTTTTTAATTATGAGATTTCTCTTTCCCTCTTGGCATCCTTACTCTATAGGCAGATATAGACACATGTATACAAACACACAAGGGAGGAAGAAAGAGACAGAATACATCTAGAGTAGAGATTCAAAACCACAATACAGTTTGCCAGAAACAATAGACAAATGACAAAGCAATTTTCACAACTTCTTAATGAGATCCCAAGGTAGTTTTCTTGAGCTCAAAACTGAAAATGTCAAGTAGACAAATTCAGACTCATATTGCTCACCAGGAACCTTCTCAGGTTTTTTCTAAAGAAAGTGTTGAACAGAATGTGTGGAAGCACTGCAGTGATACTGGACAGACAGAGGAACATGAAGATTATTACAGAGTTCAGCTTTGATTAGCAGCATCACAATAAATACCACACAAGCATACAGTAATTCACCACATACTGAGAAATGTATTTATTTTAGAATCTTTTGGCATGCTCAACAAACTTAAGCAATTTTTTTGTGGAACACTGGATATCAAATATTAATAACAGAGGGGTTTGATCCCTCAAGCCTTTTTGTCTATAATCTTACATACACACTGTTTCATGGAAAATGAATAAAATATTTGGCATTCATAAAGGTGAACCTGGCTGAGAAAATTGTTCCCACAAACCTGCTGGCAATCTTGCTTTTCATTTACAACTGGCAGCCCTTCTACTGTTCCAGTTCAGTCATGTCAAAACCTGGCCTATGCTACAGACTCTTTTTGCAATTCCACCTTGGGCAAATGATCAACAAAATCACCCTAGTCTGCAAACGTAAGGAAATAAAGGTAGAATGCTTTCCTCTTTCTCCATCTCTTACTCCACAGGTCCAAGAAATTAGACTTGCCATTTTACTGAAATACTAGCTCATTCAAGCTCATGCTGCAAGTGCTTGTGTTGTGATTGTTTCAACAGGATAAGACAGTGAAACTCGTGTCAACAGAAAAAAAAAAAAAAAAGAAAAAANAAAAAAAAGGTAGAAATTTAGACTTCCCAACATGAAAGTCTGCAGGATCAACCTGAAGTCCTAACATTTACTTTGCGGTTAAAAACACAAGCAGTTGTATGCATTTCTGCACACTCTGATTCACAGGTACCTGCAACTACAGAAGTCTGAGAGTCGGAGTCATCAGCAGAAGAAATTTCGGGTTTTGAGGAGGTGCTTTGATATACAATGGTTGTGTTTAATGATGACCTGAATGGAATGCACATTTGCAATTTCTCTATAATCTGCTTTGTTAAGCTTTTAAGATTCTCGTTTGTTTCCAACACGTTCTGTTTCACTTTACAGCTGTTTGATCGGCTTTGTCTCTCTTTGATTTTTGTTTTCCCTGTGGTTCCTTCTAGCTCTTTTTTGATTTCTCGTTCTGAATGCCTTTCCACCACCCCCATATTCACTAGATTTTCAGTTTATTTCAAGGAAGGATGATTTCAAATGCGTACTGTTCTACTCTAAGCACACCAAGAGGTAAATTTTCAGTACAATGCATAACCATTTAAATGAACAACACTTATTAACATTAATGAGAATCATGCAGCTAAATTCCTTCACACCATGCTGAAAATATAACCACAGTTCTTCCCCTCAATGAAAATTTCATAAGGATATTTTGCCCAAGAACTCAGTGACCACATAGAATTACTAAGAAAGCAACAGGGCTCAAGGCCCCTCATTGCTCACTGCACAACATAAATAACTTCATGACTATAAACACTCTGCTCTACAAAATTTAGAATCAGACTTTAGGAAAGACAAGTATAAAGGCACTTCAAAGGAGCAGATGATTTGATACATATCATACCATGGAAATACACAGTAATGCAATTTTTTTTATTGTTCAGGCCTATTATTCCTTATTTAAATCCTGACCTAACAAAGGGATCTATTTAGTCAAACAATATCTGGGCAATGTCATTTATGCTGAGTGAACTCAGTATGAATGCACAGATCAGAATCCGTTTTGCCTGCATTTAATCCTATTGCAGTGAAATTCATTAGAATCTTTAAAATTGGCACACAGGATAACAAAGAAAGTGCCTTCCCCACACAGCTGTTCCCTGACTATGTTAGATATTAGTTAAGAATAACTTGTATGGCATTAAACAGCACATTTGAATTTAACCCTATTTAATCAAGAAATTCCATGTTAACCTTTACTCAGAATTTTCATTTTTTAATGTTTCAAGGAAATTTCTATGTACTTGAAAGGCCACTGCTAATTAGCTTTTTCAAACAATTTCTTAATAGTTTTAGTTTTCTTCATTGCCTTTACTTTTAAATCTATTTCAGCTAAATCAGACTCCAATAAGCATCTGTTATTCAGTCACATTGCCTATCTTATCATCCTTGTGATTTCCATCCTAAAATCCCAAAAGCAATCCAATTTCAGAGAGGCAATTCAATAGCGATCCGTACTTCATTCAGTTCATTCAGTTCCTAAACTGGATGTAATTGCTGAATCATACAATGAGTTGACTAGAATATAATCTTTAGAGATGCTGATCTTTATAAAAAACCAAAATTAAAAAGGCAACTCAGATAAGCATATGTATACGTGCTTATGCTTCACTTAGTAGAAGCATATCCATTTCTATGTCATGACACACCACATACATTCTGCAAGAACAGTGTTACTCCTGCAGCTTTGACCAAAAACATTCCTCCTTTCCCACTCTGAACTCCACTGGTCTTCACCGTGCTGTACGGATGCATGTTAGAAAAAAGACAGAATGTTTCTTGTTAGAAATAGTTGTGCTTCAGAATTACATAAAACATTACATAAAACATTAGAAGTTCACTATAGGCATTATATCTTTCTCTTTGGCTTTCTGGTAGTCCCCCATTCCTGCTCTTCCCAATGCTTAAGGACTCAATAGTCACAGAAGATGTACCTGAGGTTGGTAATAAATTGCAACATTTCACTTCCCTGCCCATCCACATATGTCTGTGCATCTTTGAATGATTTTAGAAAGCAATGAATAAAATGTTTCAACACCCCTGAGGTGAATATGAAATAGTCCAGTTCAGTCATTATTGGAAAGGATTTTTTAAATTGATTTTGTATACTCCACTTGTATTACACGTGTCCACTCACAGTAAAAGTGCATTTATAAGTGCTTGACCAGCAGTGGTAGTCCTATAAAGGTTAGTTTATGGATAAAATAAGCTGAGATGAGAAACATCTCCCGCTTGCTTTCATGTACGGTTATTACCAATCAAGAGGTTCAGCACCCCTATTCTCCTTTTAAACAGAAAAATAAAACCATGTAGCAGACCCATTATGCTGCTTCCTTCATATTGGTAAAGATCTTGGAGATTGTCACATTGAGCACATTGGAAGAACTAGAAAGATTTATGGTAAAATGCTTTATGCAGTTGCATGACATTGTGACATATTTTCTTCCAGCGCCCTCCCAGAGTTTTTAAATTTTGCTGTTCACAAAGGCTGAGAAGTGTGGGCAAAGAACAAAGAAAACTCTTGTCCTAGATAAAACTGAAGATAAGACAATGAGTAAAATCTCCCAGCAATCTCTGTTGCAAGAAAATAAAAACGTCCCAAGAGCAGAAGTCCCTCAGCAGGCAGTGCTTGTCTCTGGATTGTTGTGCGAACAATCCAGATAAGAAAACCAAAGGCACCAAACTGCAGAATAAGGGCAAATACAGCTTAAAAGTTTAGGATTCTTGACGCAGAACTCTCCATTTATTGTTCAGTGGCTAAATGAAGGAGCCTCACTGCTTATAAACAGTCCAGGTGCTGTTCCTAGGTCCTGCTGCCTCTGAAAACAGGCTAAGACCTACATTTTAAAAAGATTGCCCTTACTTTCAGCATGAAGAAGCTGAGACACCGGCATGATGCAATACCAGGATAAAGAGTACAGGGAGGGATGAGTGCTTTCAACTTGCCACACTTTTTTCAGTCTTGCAGGAGAGAGGTCTGATTAGACAGAAATACCTCACGGTAAGGTCACACCCTCAGTAAATCTGCAGATAACACCAAACTAGGTGGGAGTGTTGATCTGCTTGAGGGCAGGATAACTCTACGGAGGGACCTGGACAGGTTGGATCAATGGGCCAAGGCTAATTGCATGAAGTTCAATAAGGCCAAGTGCCGGGTCCTGCATTTTGGTCACAACAAACCCATGCAGTGCTATAGTCTTGGGGAAGAGTGACTGAAGAGTTGCCTAGAAGAAAAGGACCTGGGGGTGTTGGTGGACAGCCGGCTTAACATGAGCCAGCATTGTGCCCAGTTAGCCAAGTAGGCCAACAGCATCCTCGCCTGTCCCAGGAATAGAGTGGCCAGCAGGAGCAGGGAAGTGTCCTCAGCACTGGCGAGGCCTCACCTTGAGTGCTGTGTTCAGTTCTGGGCCCCTCACTACAAGAACAACATTGAAGTGCTGGAGCATGTCCAGACAAGACCTACCAAGCTGGTGAGAGGTCTTAGAGAACCAGTCACATGAGGAGAGGCTGAGAGAACTGAACGTGTTTAGTTTGGAGGAGGACAAGGGTAAACTTCATTGCCCTCTACAACTACCTGCAAGGAGGTTGTAGAGGTGGTTGTTGGCCTCTTTTCTCAAGGGAATAATGACAGGATCAGAGGAAATGGTCTAAGGGGAGGTTCAGATTAGATATTAGGAAGAATTCCTTCACTGAGAGGGTGGTCAGGCACTGGAACAGCCTGCCCAGGGAGGTGGTGGAGTCACCATCCCTGGAAGTGTTTAAGAAATGTGTAGATGTGGCACTTCAGGGCATGCTCTAATGGGCAAGATTGTTGAGTGATTTGTTTTGTGGGGTTCAGTTGTTTTTTTTTAGTGTGTGTATGTTTGGACTTGAAGATCTCAGACATCCCTTCCAACCATGAAGATTCTGTGATTCTGTGATTCTATGATGAGTTTTCATCAATAGTTTTCTTTAATTATATATATTGCACATATTGTTGCTGTACATTTTGTGTCAAATCCAATGAACCTCATATCACTCGTTATTAGAATTTATCTCAGTATTTAAGAAAGATAATTCAACAATGAAACCCTAGATAAGTTACCATCCATGATGATTTCTTCTAGTGTTTTAAAATTCTCTGAGTATGTACCCCGTTTTGTGCCTGTTGTCCTATCTTACTCTGTGAATGTCATTGCTAGCAGTAAAATAACTTGATGACAGAATGGATAAAGGCTCAGATATTAACATAATACACATAAACAACTGATATTTAGCTGCCACCTTCATTATTACTCACTCTAAACTACCGGGGTTTATGAAAAGAGAGTTTTAAGGCAAGAATAGATGTTGCACGTTACCCTACGAGTAACCACAAATGTTTCTGAGTCATTATTATTTCCTCTTTACTTTTCCTTGCTTAATTCTTCATCATAGAGAAGGGGAAGAAAAACAGATCTAAATGTAATTTGATACATGCTGTAAATAGCAATAAAGTGTCAAAGATGAGAATGCAGAGATCCTGGATCTCAGTCTTCTTGCCTCAGGACAAACAAAAAACACTACAAAGAAAGGAAGAATGGATGTAGAAGATTAAAACCAAACCAGCAAGGGTGTGTGCATGGAAGATGACTTCTGTCTAAAAAGTGTACAAGTAACAGGAAGGTACAAACACTGTATAAATTATAGTTGCAGGAAGTAAAAGTAATATTTTCAAATGGACAGAAATCAGCTTAAAAGTCCTTTAAAAGATAGGAAACACCTAATTCTGAGTTCTACTGAACCACAGCAAAGTTTTACAGCACATCATTTGCATCACACTCAACTCAGCCAGCAAAGGCGACTGAGATAGTATTAGAGGAAAGAATTCTGGTCTGGCAGGAGCTAAACCCAAAGGAACACATTGGGGTTTTTTCCATCCACATTTCTCGGTAAGTATACAGTACAACAGCCTAGGCATTTAGATAGCCAAGTAAAACAAACCTTAATTAAGGTTAAATTTGCCTTCATCCTGAGTTTCAGAAACCCACAAATGAAAGATATTTGCCAAAATGATGTAATACAAACTGTACTGTTTAACTTGGCTATTTAGGTGACTAATCTTTGATACTAAATAGGTCTCTTATTACTCATTATTATTATTTTATGAGACTATCATATTAATTGGTTTTAGTTGGTCTATTCACAGGCTTATGGCAAATAGACCACATACTCTCCTTTTTTTTTCTTTTTTCCCTCTTTATTTTATTTTAAGAAAACTACAAATTCTAATCTGAAGGGAAGGAAATCTAATCCAGGTGAGATTTAAAATTTCCATACTTGAAGTAGTTTTTGTTGCATCCCAGCGAAAGACAATATTTCATGCAAGTAAAACGAGACATTTAAAATAACATTTTCTTTTGTCCTCTAAAGGAGAATGAGGACTGCCTACACAGTCTTTTACAGAACAGACCTCCTGAGTCTCATTTTCACGCTAATGGATTTTCAAATCCATTCAATTTATAACAAAGAGGAAAGAATAAACAATTAAGCTATGCACTTAACAATACTCTTACACACCTGCCAACAACTAAATGCTTTAATTAAAAATCACAGGAGAACATACAGAAGCATAACCTTTTCCACACTCACAGCATCACTGTGAGAGAAAACTTTCTTATTATGTTTGTTTACATCACCTCTTAACAATATTTAAGCACAGGTGAGTAAAAAAGCATATAAGGTAATATTCTTTTCCTATTTAATATCCTAGATATCAAAACCAAAATTATTATTATCCTAGAAATTAAATACAGCATACTGAGAACTTATATCAGTAAAGAGGACAAACTAGATCATCTTTCCCTTTGATTCCATGTCTTGGGAGGTGGTTAAACAGTGATGAAGAGGTTGCACATATTAAACAGTGTACTAAATGAGAAAAGGAGTAAACCTAGGGGAACTGGGTTGCACAATGAAAGAAAAAGGAAGGGAAGAATGAGGAGGAATGAAAGTATGGTAAACCAAAGAGGCAGCACAGATGCAAAGAAACTGACGTTAAGTAAGATCTGAATGTTGTAAAGCAAAATTAAACAAGAATAGACATAGAGACAGTTTATGAAAGAAAGGAAACCCTTACAAGTAGGAGCTGTAAATTAAACTAGAACTTGAGTCTAAACACACAGTCACTTTTGAAGGAAAAAGAACTGAGATAATCAATATTCTGCTCTTCTTAGTGAAAAGGGAAAAGACATATCATCTGTGAGTCTCTAGGGAAGTCTGCTGTTGGAAAGCGCATGAAGCCCCAGAGCTCTGCTCAGTTACCTGCTGCGCTGGCAGCAGTTTGTGTATTCTTTTGCAGTAAAAGGCATTCTTAAGAGATGATTGTAGGTAAAAATTTCTTCTGCTAGAGGAAGTCTAGCTTGGAAGTGTAGCTTATTCCTTGGATAAGCAACTTAGATACAGTGACATAATACAATTAAGTAAAGGCTGTGAAAAGTGTACTGGAAGCTAGTGATGAGCAGTGTGCTACTTACCTTCTTTGCTTTGCTATACCTTTAGCAGCATGACCAAATGAGGTCTTTCACTTATGTACCATGATATAAAGATTTTCTCAACATTGGTTTAGTCTGGTCATATTGCTCATATAGAGGAAAGCTGTGAATAAGTTATGCGAGTCACACCCAAAAAAAAAAAAAGGTTATAAGCTTGCATAGAATATCGTTTAGCTATCCCTTCATACAAAAAAAGAAAAAAAATCAGTGGAATTATTTTACTATAACTTTATTCCTTCTGTGTATTTTAGGCCTTCACAAGTGAAACCAAGCAACCCACAGTTACCACAATTCAGAGACCTCAAAAGGACAATTATAGCTCATTTTAAAAACAGCAATAGCTTTCCTGTAAGTAAGGATATCTATTTTAATATTCAATTGCTTATTCTGTGAACTGAGCCATATGTTCCCCACTTCAAGGTTCTTAGTTCTGATTGCCGCCAAAGTAGCAGGCTTTCAATTTCTACGTGCCTAAACATGTATCTTAGGCCATGCAGAGCTGTAAACAAAATTGCACAACTTTACACTGCATGGCATTATATGTGAGAAAGACTTAGTTTTTCTTATCTGCTTAACAGATTAATTTTACAAAATCAGATTTCTCTTTCCTATTTCCTGATTTCCTTATTATTTCATCATTCAAGTGGAAAGAAAGAAAGCAGCTATTTTTACATTTCACAAAAAAAACAGAAACATTGCATTATTTGAAGTCTGTATTATTAATTTTATTTCTATATTAAAATTATGTTTATTTCTTCTAGTTAAGTATAGGCAGAATTGGAAAAAGATAAAAAGTCCAGAGTTTCAAAAGAGATGAACCAGGCCAGTTCTGGTTAAGATATTAGGGGGAAAAACATTCATCGATTTCTCTTTCATTAATTTTCCTATAATTCCTTATGAAAAGCGATGCAGACTACCGGTATGATTTCTGAATTTTTTACAAAAGTTAATTTTTTGGTACACTGCATAACTCCAAAGAGTTACTGATAACTCACAGAATAACGTTTATTTTCTGTTTATGTGACAGGAATATACCATCTGAAAGGTAACTTAAAGGAATTTACAAATTTGAGCATATTTCTGTTTTTATTAAGAAGCTGTTGCCACAGTAACCATTAACACAAGTTTTGACCTTGCACGGAAGAAGAAAAAATAAAATGTCAGAAAAGGCAAAAGAGACAGAAAAGGCAGGCAGGGGTAGGCAGGGGTAGGCAGGCAGGCCGAGAAAAGGTCTGCTCACAGATATTTTTCTGAGAGTAACAAACTAAACTGAATCTGATAAAATGATGTCATCAATTAAGACACTGTTCCTTCTCAGTCAAAGAATATATGAAGTGGGAGTCAGAGGGCTAGTATGCCATCCACCCCTCCAAAAGAGACAGTGATGAAATCCGCCTTATATCACAAGACATGCATAAAACAATTATTACATCCATAAGTATGTCAAAGATGTGAAAGCCTTTTTTTCCAAACTTCAAATCAGGAAAAAAATTACTCGTAGGTTTTCCCAGCTGATCTGAAGGATATTTGAATTCATCACCAAAAACAAAAACGAAACAAGCAAACAAACAAACAAAAAAAATGTTGTTTGCCATTAAAAGGGAGAAGTTCATCCTTTCTGCAATTCTTTGTTACCAATGCACAGACTAAAACCTTGGAGTGGGTGGGAAAAGGGGCAGACAACAGAGATGGTTATATCAGCACTGCAGGAAAAGTTCAGCATTTTTTTCATATTAAAAATTTCATTAGCATTGACACTACTCCAGTTTCCTTTCAACAAGAATTCCCAAACAATCTTAGTCAGAACTGTCAATGACTGTGGAAAGTTGATGCTAATTCTTACCAAGAACTGGTATACGCCATGTAACTGTTGCTTTGCCAAAGCTCATTTCCCTAGCCATCTCTGGCCAGCAACACAGATTCTTTGAATTGAAGACTGTGGAGCTGTACAGTAAGTTTCATTTTAACTGTGGCTCTGTGAAAGCAATGTATTCACATCAAAGCAGTTTTAAAAAGAAAACTTGGCATGGCATAACAATAAGTGTGTTTCTTGTAGGTATCTAAGGATGACTAACTACCTCCGAAAACAGAGACACTAATGCAGTGTCTTTATGTCCTCTGTGGGGATACAAATAGTGTTTATGTCCTATGATTCTGCAAAAGTAGTTTAAATATCTGGGCACATTTGGTAGCAGGAAAGGATCTGCCCGCTTCTAAAGTGTAACAGGTTTTAGCCATGCATGGCACATTGATCTGGGATGAAAGGAAATGCAGAGCACAGGCAAAAGCAAACAATATACTCATTGATACACAATAATTACTGCAGAAATTTATAATCATCCTTTATTACTCGCATAATATATGGACAGCACAAGGGAGTAGAATATAGCATGTTGTGACAATACTAGAGATCGGTAAGTGTGTGTTTACTTTGTCGCTTCAGTTATACTGCCAATGTGATACATGATGAGCCTCATAAATTATTGCGCAGGTGCACATCAGGAACATCAGCGATAGCTCTGTTTCTAATACAGAAACATACTGTTGGTCCTGATGACACCTCTGTTGTCCCATCTTCTCTTGCAATCTCTGAATCTGATTTCATATTCAAGAGGGACTTCAGCTCTTCACAGCTCCAAAGTCGGTTTCCACATGCAGCACATCTAAAGTTATAATGCTTATATTTCTTTAACTCTGTTTTTATTTAGGTGAAGTTTCAACTCCTGTCATGCTTAGAAGAGACTTAACGAGTAAGTAAAATTACTGAACAGAAACTTGGTTCTGTTTTACCTCAAGCCAGGATGTCTGGCTACGAACTTTTACTCAAGTTTCACACACGGGTTACTTTTGGTTAACAAAGTAACTCCCTTATGCAAAAATATTTAGATCATGGCCTTGAGGAAGATAACTTCCTTTTTAAGCATTTGGAAAAACATGTCTGCCATGTGTATTAAGTTCATGTATGTGTGCAAGTTATTCAGGCAATTCTTAGAAATTCCTAAACTTACCTCTCTAAAATTTGGGAAAACCAGGGCCTGTGCTATCCACACACGATGGATATCAAAATATTGTTAATATTAGTTTGTGCTGAACTGGATACAAGTGTACTAGAATGGTGAGAATCATGTGACTAACAATAGCATGCCAGTATTTTGTAATACTAAGATGTTCTAGTCAGACACAATCTTACACAAGTATGAGAACAATGTGATCACCAATGAGTCAGACAAAGATGGTTGTAGTTTCCGACAGGTGGCATCCAAGTAACAAAAAGTTACCAGAGGAAGTACAAGGAACTGCAAATAGGCAGAACGCTTCCCCAAATGAATAGCAAACATGACCACAAAACAAAATAAAATAAGATAGGCAGCATCAGAAATAGAGGAGAACCCACTTTGTGCATGAGGAGTAACAGCATAAGAATCTCATGTGAAAGCAAGGAATATAATCACAGAAGATGATAAGACCATTTCTCTCATCAAAGACCTGTCAGGACTGATTAATTTGATATCTGCAGCTAAGAACCCCTACAGACCATAGCCTTCAGAGATAAATATATTGCAACAGCCCTATGACATTGTATACTCACAGCTCTTCTAGGATATGATTGCTAAAGAACAGCAGCTTTACGTAGGTACCGATGAAGTATACTGTGTAAGAATTGACCACTAGCACAAAGTACATTATTAATGAATTAATCTAGTAAAACTTTAATGTGTTAAACTGTCCTGATTTGTCACTCTGCTAGACATCACCATAGTGATCTCTAATCCACGTATAAATATAAATATAAATATAAATATATGCAAATATACATACACACATATGTATATTAATTTGCAAGACAGTAGGATTATTTTAATAAAAAAGCTACTTACTTTCACATTTTAACAGCTAAACAGAAAGGTGAAACCATGCAGGTAATTTGACGGCTTTTTTCTTCAATCACAGGGCCAGTGAGATGTGTGTTGAACATCATGATTGAATACGTTGATCCACAGGCTATGGGATCATTTTGCAGGACTTTTTCCTAATGTAGTTGTGCACATTTGTCTCTTGCATCTTCCCTTTTCATTATCTCCGCACTCTATATAAAATATCAGTTATATTTAAGCTCACTTTTAATTGTTTGCCTATATTGGATTTGGCTGAGTTTCTTATTCCAGTACTTACTTTATTGCACTTAACTTCAATTCTTCCTCCCAATGGTAGGAAGATGTCAAAAAAGTACCAATAAATGAAAGCAACACAAGCAAATTATTTGACTCCTCTGCTACTCACAGTAGGCCTGGACTGTTTCTTTCTCATTTGCCAGTGCAAAAATTTATTTCAAAGAGAAAAGGAGGAATGGGCTCACACTGCTCTTCAAAGCTTATGTATATTTGAAGTAAGGACACCTCAACAGTGCCAACCATGTGGACCCTGAGAATGTCACCAGCTGACCACCAGCAGATACAAAGTTCTTAAGAAAAGCACATCTGTGGAGATCTGCAGTGCAAGCAATGGCGGCTTTGGCAGAGGAAAAGACTCAGCAAGTTATTAAGTGGCCAAACTGCCAGCCTTTTTCCCCTGTCTTCACATTATTTCATTTACAACTTGCTCAGCGTTAATGTAGCAGAGAAAAACAGTAATGGGGTGGGAGACAAAGACAAAACAATAAATCTTGGAAATGAAAAATTTTTCTTTATGCTGACAGATTCAGACCTTTACAAATTATCGTGTCATACATTTCTGCACATGCATTTCTTTATCAGCCCTCAAGCTTATTATTTTTAAATTAATATTATATTTTAAGCTATTATTGAAATAACCCTAAAGGAATATTTGTATCTTAAAGGCACCACTGATCTTTAGAAACTTGGTAGATATTTCATCAACAGAAGAATTGAAAAAGGCACTCACACTGCTGCTAACAAATATTTACACAACTCCTAGATGTATTGACCTCAAATAAATAGATTGTCCTTGTTACAGAATTTTAAAAAATGAAATCTGATTTGCTGTCATTTTAATATAATTTCTTTTACTTCCAAAGATGATGGTTATACTTCTGTGCCTGGGATCACTCATCTACAATGGCTACATGGATTTTTCTTGAGAACTCTTAAAAATTTAGCCAAATTGCTTCAAATATTTCCAGCAATTATCAAGGTTTATTATGTTAAACTGGCATAGCCAATGTATTATTTTAACTCTTAATTTCCTTTCTGCATTTGCCTCAAAATTCTCTAAACATAAGATTCCAAATGAATACCAGGGAGTTTTTTGATCCCCTTCCATTCACACAAGGTATCCCAGAATTGCTTTATTTTCACCCTTCCAACTTTCTATACTAGTCTGCAAACACTTACAATTAATTGCTGCTTTGTTTAGGTTACAGTTCCCAAGTCTGTAATAAGAATCTCAGAGTGCAAGGAAGAAAATATGGTCTCTGCCTAGTTTCAGACAGAAGGCAAGGAGAGTAGAAAGGTGTCAAAAGAAAAATGTTGAAAAGTCTCAACAATGAGATTGAAACAGCTCGAACTATAAAAATAAAGTGGAAAAATTCTTACTTTCTTGCTCTTCCCTTGTGTAAGATAAGTTCTGACAAGCCTATTTGTACTCTGGAACATAGAGTATTGGAAAAAGTACAATTATTTCACCTACATCCTCTCTTATAGTGAGTATTGAAGCGCTACTTCAGCAGAGAATTGGAGCTCTTAGCATTTTCAGTCTGATGAATGCAAAGCAGTGGTTAGACGCATCAGTTGTCCTGTGTTAGACAACAGTAAGATATTTTGCAGACACTCTTTAAATGCATGATTATAAAAATCTTCATTGGGGTACAAAAAAGAGGGAGGGTATTTTGCTTCCTTCAATGTCTTTTTTTTTTTTNTTTTTTTTTTTTTTTTTTATTGTTCAGCCGCTTTAGTTTTGTGGAAGCAGAGCACATCCAAAAAAGTCCCCTTGTCCTTTAAGTAGTAGGAGATTTCAAATGAGAAGAAAAGATAAGGAGTCAGCCTACAACATAAAGTGATAAACTTTGCAGTTAAGTATGTGATATTTCACTAGTTCTGAATATTATTATTGTGTCATAGGTCTCTGCACAGTCTCAAAGTTTAGTGGAAATATAAGTGATGTAGCACAAATCCTTTTATGTTTTCCTTCAGCAGATGGCCCCCAAGCTCTGAAGTTCAGTTAGAAAAACACAATCTTCAGCAACGAGTCCCAGTTACAACTTCAAATTTCTTATTTCTTGATATCAAATATATTTTGATATCCTTATCAAAACGTTTCAACTGAGTTAAAGACCTTGGAGAAAGTTTAAAAAATATCTTCAAAGAGTTCTTTAAAAGTCACTGCTAACCTCTTTTTTTTTTTTCCCCTCTAATCTATAAAGGAATAACAGAAATCAGTGCAAATTTCTCATGGATGCATAATGTATAATATTAGAATGCATGTGAATGTGGTGGCCTTTTACAATACTGCCACAGACTTGGTGGATAAGGGCAGAGCAACGGACGTCATCTGCCTGGACTTATGCAAACCATTTACTACTGTCTTGCATGACAGTATCAAAGTTACGGATTCGATGGATGGACCACTTGGTGGATAAGGAACTGGCTCGGTGGCCACACTCAAAGGGTTGTGGTCAACGGATCAATGTCCAAGTGCTAACCGGTGAACAGTAGTGTTCCTCAGTGGTTGGTACTGGGACCAGCATATTTAACATCTTTGCCAGAGACATGAACAGTGGAATAGAATGCACCCTCAGCAAGTTTATCAATGACACCAAGCTCAGAGGTGCGGTCAACACACTGGAGAGAAGGGATGCAATCCAGAGGGACCTGGACAGGCTTGAGACGTGGGCTAGTGTAAATCACATGAAGTTCAACCAAGTCAAGTGCAGAGTCCTGCATCTGGGATGCAGCAATCCCAGGCACAAATACTGGCTGGGCAGAGAATGGCTGGAGAGCAGCCCTGAGGAGAAGGACTTGGGAGTGCTCATGGATGAGAAGCTCAACATGAGCCGGCAGTGCGCGTCGGCAGCCCAGTAAGCCAAGTGCACCCTGGGCTGCANTGGTCTTTAAGGTCTCTCCCAACTCTAACCATTCCATGAATAACATAAACCTGTAAGTTTACATGTCTCCTTTGTTTTCACAATTGTCTTCTGTTCCACTATACACAATGCAAAGAGAGACAATCATTGAAAGCAAAAAATCAGGCTCTAGTATTGCCCTCATCTTTTCATAACTCTAGTTGGTCTCTGTCGCCACCCTATGCCCTTTTCTATGGCATAGTGAACACCTTTTTTCTCTACATTTGCACAACAATCGGTACAGCCAGGTCTCTGTACCGGCACAATGTCAATTATGTAACATAGTAAACAAGCTTTCTGTGTCATGGGTTACAAAACTCGCTATCGTGTGAAGAGTTAATCTTTACTACCACTTCTATATCAAGTATCTTTTCCACTTAGCACTTACTGATATATAATGCAGTGACAATTCAAAAAAAGTGGAAAATCGGTGGTTTTTTCTACAGACAAACTACCTTGGATCCATTCATAGCTGGTACTCCATCTGTTGTTATAGAAACCAGTTTCATTATTATGACTTCCTGCCTCTTTGTCTACCTCTCATCTAGCCAACTGTTTTAACTACAATCATCACCACAGTGCGAAAAGGCTTGACAAAGAAAAAAAATAAAACAAACAAACAAAAATTCTAGATCAGATCAATCAAATCAGCACTAGCTCAAATACAGTTGATGTTTGTCTCTTTTGGTGCATCCATTCCTATGCATGTAGATTTCTTCTTCATTGTGCCACTCATCTATTGATTTCAATGCTCTTTTTCGTTATTGATGAGAAGCTGTAGCAGACTCATGGGGCTGACATTTAGTCTGGAAGATGCAAAGATTTGTGGCCATTTTAATCTCTGTGGACAGATATCACTTTTGCCGGCAATGAAATCTTATAAATTGGGGAAGACCCTCCTGAACAAAGTGGTAGCACCTTCACTGCTTGGGACTTGTGAAAGTAGGTTGAACAATGAGCATGAAAATATGCTGTAAGGAACATGCTACACTGGCAGAATGATAGACTAGATGAGTTAAGAGTTGTTAGCTATTTCTAACTTTGCACGTATTAGAACCCCACAGAGTTTCCTACAGAAACAAGTTGGATTTTACTGTTGGGAAAGAGAAGAGGAAGAGAAAGGGGAGTGGAAGGAAAAGAGTAGTTTGTGGAAATAAATACTGAATATAGGAAGAACATGTCTTCCCAATTTCCTTTAGTAATTGACAGGTATCACTTCATATCACTGAAACTTTCACATTCTCCCAAACAGCGCCTTATCCGTTAGGGAAAATGGATCCATGTTGTAAGACACTAAGCAGGATAAGTACAAATCTAGCAATTCTTTTACAGTTTGCATAGTATAAAAAATAGATGGATAAATGTTAGGAAGACTGGCATACTCAAAAATTAAAAAGGGATTGCCGTTGGCACTTCATCTTGTCTAGTTCTGTGTGGCATAACTGGCCATGTTTACAGTTCCTTAAAAATTTTTCCTAATACCCCAGGTGATTTCTAGTTTAATGGCTAAAATATACCAAGTCTACTCACACGGCAAGCATAAGTTCTCACCCCAGGCAGGACAATTGTGAAGCACTATTAACCAAAACAAGCAAAGTTTGTACAAAATTTCTTTCAAGAAATATGATTTTTTTTTCCTTTTATTTGTTCTTATAATATAGCTCTGCAGTTTCACTAGATTTCTTACTGAACATGAATTGGATTTCTCCTTTTATTTCTCAATAAAATGGAAAATAACCAATGTCCTCAACAATGAATATATCAGTTAGTCAGTCTCCTACTAACTTTTTTCATTTCAATTTACATATACTTAATGTTAAATGTCTTACATTTGGCATGGTGCATTGCAAAACTATGGGCATATTTCCAAAATACCTCTCCAGTAACATTACAAAAATTAAGCACAGAGCAGAGTGAAATCATGCGTTTTTCAATTCTTTCTATAGTGCTCTACAAATTCAAGATGCATAAGATACTTGAAGAATTTTAGCAGATGTGCACAGACCTTCAGTAACACAAGTTAAATGTGTAAATTCTCACAATCTGTCATTGATTTTCACGAAAAATAAAGCTCAATATCACAAAGACAACATTAATTCACTGTCCACTTTGTCCTCTAAACCATACACAAACAACCGACCCAAACAGCAAGCAGCAAGGCACCCTGCTGTTTCTACTAACCATTCTATTATTTTGCTGCTTCAGTTTTAGCCTATGTTTCAAAGCTTTGATCTTTAATATTTTTCTTTTCAATAGTTCTGAGAAGACATTATCAAAAGCATTTTTGAAAACTCACGCAAAACATCACCATTGCATCAGTTTTACTTATTATTTTAGTATATTTTTCAAAAACCAGCAAAAGACACAGGAACAATTGCCCTAGTACTATTTTTATCTACTGTGGTTATGTAATTCTAACACTCTTCACTTTTATGTTATGTTTTACTACTAATGCTAATCATTTTACAAATCTAAATTGTAGGAAAAAAATTATTTGCCAGAGGTGGCCTCTTATATCCAGAAAATTAGTTTGGTTTGTCTGAATAATATCGCTCCAGTTCACCTACTACCCTTTTTTGTAAATTTGTAAATTACAAAAGTTAAGCAGTGAAACCCATCACAGAACATTGTCTCACTGATAAAGTCATTCTTCTTTTGACCAAAGTTTTACAGAACCATTGTCAATCAATCTGCAGAATTTATTCCACTAAGTATTCAAAACCTGAATTTGTCAGGTAATTGTTGTACATAATGAGGTTGGGTACAAGGGGAATTAATCACAATGTTGTATCTGCCTTAGATACTGGTCAGCTAAAGAAATCACTCAGTGGCCCCAAAGTTGTCAACTACTCATGCCTAAAGTCAGGTTATTGCCAAGCAATCTTAGACTAAACACCTGCCTTCTTCCGTTCAGAAATTTTTGTTCAGCAGAGAAAAAAAGAATTCAGATATTTGTCTAGGTTTCCAGCAGCTAAGGTGCAACAGTACCAGTAGCTGCATAATGTTAGAAAGAATTAACCCCTTACACAGACAGCAAAAGCAACCTAAAGCCAAATTATTTGCAAGTTCTTGCCTTGTTTTCTTCAGGGAACAAAACAGCATATTGCAGAACAGCAAGGAGATAGAATAGGTACAGGACAGATCAAAGATATTTGCTTGTCATTGACACAAGGCCTACAGGTGACCCTACTCAAATGGACAAAAGTTGAATGCCATAACACTCAGGAAGCTCTGCAAAACTGAGCACCGAACTGGTTCTCCAACGTACATCTTTCTCTATTACAGCAAGTATAATTTGGAAACATGCCCAAAAAAGTTTTCTTTTTTTTTTTTTACAGTGCAAAAGCTCCTCCTATGATCCTGGACAACAGCATCCTGTGTAATAGGTAAAAACTGACTTTACACATGAAAGCAAAGGAAAAAGAAGTACGCATTTCCATAGAGGATTAAACTTCAATTTTGGAAATATATTCCCACAAGTGAAAGGAACCCCTTCCACTTTTTCTGGTGGTTTTTTTAAAGCGAACAAAAGGAGCATATAAGTAAAACATGAGGAAATTATTGAAAGAGTAAAATTAGTATGAAATATTTCTAAAGCCCTATGCAATTGCAATTTGTTCCATTTTATTTTTGATTATCTTTTGCTTAAGACAAACATACCATTTAGATCTCTACTGTGGAGTTCTGAGATAGCCTCCAAACAGATTCTTCATGTCAGGTAGAATCAGTAGGCGTCTATTTCACAGAATCACAGAATTATCATAGTAGGAAAGGACCTTTATGATCTCCAAGTCCAAACATACACAAAAACGCAACCCACACCCTAGAATCTTGCCCACTGGAGCATGCCCTGAAATGCCACATCTACACGTTTCTTAAATCTCCAGNTATCATCACTTGCCTGCTCCCACTGGCCAGGCTATTCCTGAGACAGGCCAGGATGCTGTTGGCCTATTTGGCTACCTGGGCACACTGCTGGCTCATGTTGGGCCAGCTGTCCACCAAT
The DNA here is from genome assembly GCA_013400375.1 of Thinocorus orbignyianus. Taxonomy (NCBI): domain Eukaryota; kingdom Metazoa; phylum Chordata; class Aves; order Ciconiiformes; family Thinocoridae; genus Thinocorus; species Thinocorus orbignyianus. The sequence continues at coordinate 48,980 of VXBW01007844.1, forward strand.
ACCCCCAGGTCCTTTTATGCTGGGCATCTTTCCAGCTGCTCTTCCCCAAACCTGTAGCACTGCTTGGGGTTGTTGTGACCAAAATGCAGGACCTGGCACTTGGTCTTGTTGAACTTCGTACAATTAGCCTTGGCCCACTGATCCAATCTGTCCAGGTCCCACTGTAGAGCCTTCCTACCCTCAAGCAGATCAACACTCCCACACAGTCTGGTGTCATCTGCAAACATACTGAGGGTGCACTCGATCCCCTCATCTAGATCATTGATAAAGATATTAAACAAGACTTGCCTGAAAACTGAGCCCTGAGGGACTGACCACTAACAAGATTTCACCCCACTAATCACAATTCCCTGGGCATGACCATCCAGCCAGTTTTTTAGCCAGTGAAGAGTACACTTGTCTATGCCACAATTCAGCGGCTTCTCTAGGATAATGCTGTGAGAGATGGTGTCAAAGGCTTTACTAAATCCCAGATAAGCAATGTCCACAGCCTTCTCCCTAACCAGAAGGCAAGCCACATGGTCATAGAAAGAAATCAGGTTGCTTAAGCAAGACCTCCCCCTCATAAACCCATGCTGGCTGGCCTTGATCCCTTGGCTGCCCTACACTTGCCATGAGAGTTCACTCAAGAAGACTTTTCCCTCCCTGCAACTCTTTTTGTTTAGTAGCAATTAAGATCAGCTTATATTCTGTTGTATATGTCTGCACCTAAAACATGTAATTTGCAGAAGGGAAGCTGACTAGCATGTTATCGTCATAACATCTCATCCTAGAATATAAAGTTCAATAAAATACCCTTTACAAACTTTTGTCTGGTTTGCAAAATTAAAACAAAGTCTATTTGCAGAAAATAATCCTAGCTAGAAACACATTCTGCTAACTCTACGATAGTTTCTAATAGCTCATTTACCTCTACCCCAAGTTGTTTTAAATATGTAACAAAAAGAAAAGGCTTCATCAAAAAGGAACCATACAGGGTAGAATCAAGAGATTTCAGGCAGAGATGTACACCAAACATCCAAGTTTTCTGTGTTTGAATTTAAAACATGACCCAATTTATCACAATCTTGTAATTTATCAAAATCACATGGGAGCTTATACAAAAGGCCGTGTAAATATTTATTTGACCTATAAATAATTGTGTCATCCCCACAGAGATTAAACTGCATTTCAGAAGAGTGGATCAATATCATACATACACAATGATAAAGGTAAGAAGCCAGGAACTGAAACCTGAAGGGCTCTGATAGGTCAAAAAATGTTATCTGAACACAGTTTTCTGCAAGCATTTATAAGACATGGTAAGACCAAGCCTACAAATTTTTTTTCTTGGATTTCTTCCCACCTTTTTTATACTCACCACTAAATAAATTTCTCTTAGACTGTATGACTTGCCTTCTCTTTGCATTAGACATGAAGGACAAACAAACATCCTACTTCCACCTTGTGTCTTTTCATGAAGTCAAAAGTGAACACCTTCATACACAAGTACTTCTACTCTCAATTGCTTTCTCAGTCACTTGGAAGTCAAATTAAAGATTCTTAAATTTATCTTCAAAGTTCTGAAGTAATTATGAATTCCTAATTTGCATTTTCTTTTCTTTAGCATTATGGGAATCTATTGTCATTTAAAAAAAAAACAAATGCCAACCTCCAGATTGATATGTATGTCTCTCCAGGTGACGCATTTGCCCTTTAGGAACAGAGCCTTCTCAACAGGAACATCTATGTCCAGGAACTCACTTGTCCATTTGAGCAGGTGGGACCTAGCACTAATCTACTCATGC
>VXBW01007844.1:50811-66988 GCA_013400375.1 Thinocorus orbignyianus
AAAAAATAACTTGATAGAAAAAAAAAAAAAAAGAGGAAAAATAAATATTCAGTACAACAACTGGCAAGCATAAGAGTACTCATGAGGGTAACCACTTGTAGATCAGGCACTGGAACCAGATACCATGAGCTGTCTATTGTGATACATCTTTATGATAATCTTTGCAGATGGAATTTCAAAATTATTCCACAAAAAAGTGACTAATACTTCCATGACTTTCAGAGACTAAGTAGTGTAGACAGTTTCATCACAGTAAAAGTAAAAAATAATAATAAAAAAACATAAACAAAACCAATTAATTAATTTCTATTACCCACATATTAAAAGAAAAATCAACAGAATACTTGCATCTTTGTGCAAGATAAGCAGATATCAGGAGATATATTAATCCCTTCGGTCCATGTTTAAATCCTCTTTAGAGATAGCTGGCTGGCAATACTATAAAATTTTGTCAGTCTTTGAAATTTCAGTGCAGTGGTTTCTTTGAAAGCACTTTTTTGTTAAAACTTTTCCTATCAAAATTTCCCCTCCAGCTGCCTAGGGACAGAGAACATCTTCTAAGATACTGAGCCTCCAGTATGGCTTGTTAGCCCCTTTATAATTTATTCCAGAGGATTTCAACTATTTACTGCTATTTTACAATACCTCAATTGTAAAGTGAGGTCGTAAAGGTAAGACTGTGACTAGCACCTCACTTTGCTTCCTATTTCTGAATCTCTAACACTATTTCTGTTCATTCACCCTTAACTGATATCTTTAGATGTAAAGGTATTAACTGTTACTGGAGGAAACATATTGCAGCTCAAAAGGCTATTAGAAGTCCTTTTTCAGGGTGGTACTGTCAACTGCAGAGGTACAAGTACTAGATTGCAAGGCATTTTAAGTTGCCAGATAAAATATCCACCATGAGATTATGGGACAGAAAGTCCTTGAAGCAACTGCTCCAGAATTTAAAAGCCTTAGAAATGTACAAAACATCTGAGGACTAACCAGACATTCTGAGATATATATAGAAACAGCAGTTCTCCAGGGGCCTGGGAATTACCAGTAGCCCCAGAATCTACCAAACTCTTTAAATTATTATAACAGTAAACCATTTTAGAACTTAGCTAGGTGAGTATCCATGCACATAAAACCACAAGTGCTAAAACACGCTGAAGCATAAAAATTACAGAAGTGCCAGACTATTTAATTTTATAAATATCTGTAAGACTTTACTCATCTTAAAAGGATTCATAATACAGTACGAAAATTTCTTAAGTTTCAGAAAAATCTCTGACTGATGTTCTCATCTGTGGCTGATATTCCTCAGCTGTGCATGAGAAAGGATCAGAAAATACACAGATTATGATCAGAGAGAATTGCATGTTTCAAGAACTTCATAGAATCATAGAAATCCAGACTGTATCCTCAAGAATGATCTGGTCCAACCTTTCCCAGGAAGAGTATAGTCCAGAAAAGATGGCCTAGCACCCTGTTCAGCTGAATCTTAGAAGTGTCCAATGTTGGGGAACACACCACTGTCCTGCAGAGATTATTGCAATTGCTGATTATTCTCATTGTGAAAAAATTTCCTCTTGTGTCCAATTGGATTCTTCCCAGGAGTAATTCATACTCTCTAGCCCTTGTCTTTTCCATGTGACTCCTTGTAAAAAGGGAGTCTCCATTAAGTTTGTAGCCCCCCCATTAAATACTGGAACACGGTAATAAGGTCTCCTCTAAGTCTTCTTTTCTGAAGGCCAAACAAACCAAGTTTTCCCAGCCTTTCCTCATATGGCAGGCTTCCCAGACTTTTGATCACCTTTGTGACCCTTCTCTTGACCCTTTTGTAGGACCCAGAACACATCAGAATGATAAAAAAACCCCAAGAAGGTATGAATTGCATGGCCTCATAACCACCAGTTAAAGCGTCTGATAGAAATAGTGCAAACCCATTTATAGATTGAATAATTTACTCCTACAGAGAGCCTATATTTTCCATATAGCTACAGAAGATGACATTATGAACCTCGAACAAGCGCATTAAAATGTACATAAGAGTATGTAAGAGAACATAATTTTGTTTAGAATGTTGCAAATTGCCCCATGGGCATAAGTATATTAGCCTATGTTGCACTATGGAATGCAATGCTGAAAAACCCTAAGTTAGCAATGACTTTTAGTTCCACATGTGGATGCAGTATGATAGTGCTGGACACAAGCTCAAAAGCCTACAAAGAAAGTACCTTTGAGATCCAAAATTGCACCCCTGCCTAACATCATGTTGTATGATGCAGCATCCTGATTTTGTGACCAGTAGCTTGGATATTTCTTTATCATATTGCACTCAAAATTATGGATATATCCGTTACTTTGTACTGAAGCAAAATCAGAATTAACTACAGCACAGACATGTTCACTCAGGTAGTCTTTTTGTGCTAGTGTTCGTTGATGGATCAACTTATTAAGAATCTTTTAATACCTACATACACTTTTGAGTATATCCTCAATTCTGAACAACAGATAGAAAACATTTCAGGATTTCAGGACACCTTTGGAAATATATATGATGAACACACAGGCAAAATAAATGCATTGCAGTAAACCAGCATAGGACTATAACAGACCTGTCAAGCACAGAAAAGCAAACCCCATACAGTGATATGGAAGAAAAGTTTTCTTTAAAACCTTAGGAGAGAACATCAGTTTTATGTAAATAGAAGGGATTGGCCTGCTCATCAGATACTTGTTATTTCTCTAGATTTGTGAAATGACTACTGCCCTGCTGTGCAAGAAGTCTCAATGCCAGTCTGAAAGTCAGAACTCAATCTCACATTTCTCACCCAAAGTACGCCCCCAAGGGCAGGTATGGGCTGGACAATCAGAAGGATACTTTCTCCATGTCCCAGTACTGCTCTGTGGACAATTTTCAGTATCCTCTCTAAGGCCACTTACTTCTACCTAATTCACTTTTACAGTGAAAACTAGCAATTACTGTGATTTTCCACTTACGTATAAACTTTTCTTAACTGAGACAGTTACTGTTGTTTTGTAAGATCACTGTTTACATCAGATATGGTCAGCCATGCTGTAGATCTTACTTTCACTCATTACACTTACATGCCAAAAAGATTTAAAAGCATATTCTCTTATTCAACCAAGTATAGCCCCTCAACAGCCACCACCCCTAAAAAAGAAAAAGGATAAATAAAAAATTAAGCAATTATAGAGCTCTCTTGATTCCATTTCAGGAAAAGGAAGGAAGACTACACTTGACACTTCTTCAAAAGTGACTTCAGAAAGGCAGAATGTAATTATTGCAATTGGAATCCAGCCAAGGACAATAGAATTAATAAACCTATTCTTGCAAAATGTACCATGAAATATTCAATGGCCAAAAGTTACCGTGAGCACAGCTTTATTACTCAGCTAAAAGGCAGACCGCACCCTCCAATTCTGAGCTAGGGTACGTGACTCAGTATTAACTCCTTGAGAAGTACATAATCCTTTGCATCAAAAATCAACAACCCATTGCATCTTTCCATTCATTGCTGGCCTATCATACAATATTTGCATCTGAAACTTCAAAGTAAGAATTCAAAACATTTAAAATGGCCTTAACCATTTTTAGGATTTCTCCATAAAAGTGCTAGAGAAAGATATACTTGAACATTGCAGGACAAGTATAGATTACTTTTCCATTTTTAACTTTGTTATAGCTCCCATCAAGCACTCCAAAATATTTCTGTTTACATATAAATTTTCTGGGAAAAATAAATGTGAACTCTATTGAGTTACAGGATTGCTATTTTTTTTCCTGTACACATAGAGACCAGTGTTTTAAAATATTTGTTTTAACAAATATTTTTAGATTTCAGTTTCTTAACTTTTATTGAGATATACTAGAGAATAATAACTTCTGTCTTTGATCAGGGTCTAATAACAGAGATACAAAACAATTATAAACTTGTTTCACTCCTTGATAGTAAAGATAGATTATTATATCTTAAAGCACAGAGTAAAACCGATACATGAAATAATTTTGGCCAAGCAACTATAACGGATAGTTAACTGCATTTAAAGAGTACCACTGTCTTTAAAATGAAAGACATATATTATCCCTATCACAGTTTACTACTGTTTAAAGTTTTCGTGAGTCACCATTGTTTAATGTAATCAGTAGAACAATTTATCATCAATATCAGACCTCAAGCCATCTCAGTAGAGACTGTTCCTTATATTAGTTAATTGCAGTATTCTAGGATTTTACTGTAAATTTCAATTTCTAAAAATAATCACAAAGGAGTCCACAATCAAAATATTAATTACCGGACATAAAAATTATTTGGATATAAATGTTATTGTCTGGCACAAAGTACCAACCCCTGGTTTGGTTTGGAACTTCTCTGTCAGTCCTGCATTATGACAACAAACACGGGGAATGGGTCAGCAGTGATGGATCCAGACTGAAGTCCTAATAGTCCTAATCACTGTCCATAAGGCAGCTTCCCTATCCCTTTGATCATTTCAGCTGTATTTTTGCTTGTTCTCTAGTTCTGTGATTTCCTTCTTAAGACCAAGAAACAGGAACTGTTCAAAATTCTCTTAACAGTGGGCTTACCCAACATCCCTGCTCATCAGACTGAAAAAAAAAAAAAACAAACCCACAATACCTAACTACATTCAGAATATCCTGAAAACACGGGTCAGGGAATAACGTCAGATTTCTCTGATGTGAACTCTCCTGGTTCTGTGTATATCTGCCACAAAAATCTTTGTCCTTAAAGCACAGTGTAGCAGGATCCAAACACACTTTAAAATTATTCAGACTTATAGAATGGAAGAGAAAAAAAGCATTTTGCCTTAAGGAGAAAAAAAAAAAAACAACAATGAATTCTGATTTCTTTCAGTGAGCATAACATACTAATGATAACAGCAGTACAAGCTAAGGAGCTGGGCAAATTCATGCATTATGTGAAGAGAAGCTGTATTTCACTAAACAGAAAGCATCCATTTCCCCTTGACCAAATCAGGTCCTTTCCTCAACTTCACCAATTAAAAACAAAACCTTAAGGAAACAATTTACATTGACTGCTTCTGGCACTTTGAAAGGTGTTTTTGTTTAAATATCTTCCCAGTCTGCATGATAACAGCCTCTGCAATAATTATAAACAGTGAGAAGGGAAAATTGTTTCTGAATATTTGTTTTGCATTTAATTCCTTGGCACTTCAGGAAATTCACTACTCTAAAAATTACATTTGTCTTAGAGAACTTGATGTGAAAGGATAATTTTTTCGTATTTTAATTTTATGAATCATCTTTCAGATTCATGCTCTCTCTGACTCATTGTATAAATTCTACAACTGAAGAACTGTGAGAATAGTTACTGTCTCTAAAGTCTCCTAATATTTTTATGTCAGCTCCATTCAAATGGCTTATTTTTTAATCTCTTCAGGAACAGGTTTAGGACTTCTAAAAGTTTTAAAAATTTTAAAAATATGCTTTCATCCTCTGTTTTTCCATGTTTCAGGAATAATAAAATGAAACTGTAATTCTTTTCTGAGTTTTATCACTTACAGGTTCATGTTATAGTCTTCCTTGGGGCTTGCAGCAAAGGGTAACAATAATTACAGTTTTCATACAGGATATTCAGATGTGCAGACTTCAAAAAATATTGCCCCAAGATACATTTAAATGGCTTTTTAATGTTTTTTTACTTTTATCAGGCAATGATTTTCTAATAGGCTGTCCACCAGATTCTGACCTGGTGAGGACTAAATCTAACACTAGCCTCCTTTCACTTTGATAGGAATGAATGCAAAGGAATATAATTACTAAAAAATACATATCCTCATATCCTTTCAAATACTAAGTATTTAATATATTTGCAATTAAGTTTGTTTTTTCTGCTGGAATTCGCAAAGAATAGTGTTGGGGAACAGACTGCTTGGCTTATGCTCTTCATGAGCAAAACTCCACTATTAAGAACTGAATTCCCTAGTCACCAGAATTCATTTCCCATTCTGCATGGGCCCAATAGCACTAAATAGCTGGGTAAGTGAAGTAATTTCTTTAATGTCAGTTCTGCAGGCTACAGAGCTCAAAATCAGTGAAAGATGGTCTGGCTTCCCAGAAACTTCTGCACCTTTACCTTTCCTGACACTAGATATCCTCCTGTTTTTCCACCAACATAAATCTTCTGGTGGTCACCTCCAGCCACAATCTAACAAAACATTCCCATGCTGCGGTGGTGCCTGTGAGAGAAACCTGTTCCTGTTAAAACACGACAATTCCCATCCTATATTCTAAATAGGATACATTTAGTAAGCTTCTTAGAGTATATGATATTGAGGTTTAGAAGGTTTTATGAAGTTTGCATTAAAAAATCTCTAAGCGCTACTGTTTTCTGGTCAAGTACTGCTAAGAACAGATCTTTCCATTTTGTAAAAAGAGACAGAAAAGACAAAAACATCAACATTTGCCTGACTTTTTTTTTTTTTTTAATTCTGATTAAAATTACCATTTAAAATGTAAGGAGCTGCAGTTCTCATGTCCCTTATACATTGACCCATTATAACTTAAAAAGAGTCCTTAGATGTCTTGTCCTGGAAGTTATACTCACCTAATTATACTCTGCATGTGTTTTTTTGTCACTAGGTCACTGCTTACCCATTATAGCCCTCATTTTCATGATGAATCGCAATTGGCCAAACCAGTAATATGAATGCAATGTATGTTCTACCCTCCCTCTTTACGATTAATTCTACTAGTGGTACAAATTTGCATGAATGAATGTCAGTGTGTTTTCTGCCCTGAACGTTTCCTGCTGGCTTCAATTCAGCCCTGCTGACATTTATTACAAATAATAGCTAAATATTCTTGATTTAATGGCTGTGGTGGCCCCACGTCTGAAGGTGATGTCTGTAATAAAAGCAGACAAGACAAGCTTATAAAAAATACTAATCAGATTGTGTTTGCACACATAATGGAGAGGCCTTACAGACATACCAGCAAAATGGAATGACAGTTTTTAAAATGCAGCTGCTGGAAGTCAAGAGTTCAAGAACGTATCACCTGCATTATTTTTTTCCCTCCTCATTCTTTTATCAGCTCTTTAAAGCACCTGTGACAACAGTGAGAAGATCATAGCCAAAAGGGTCAGTTTCCGTTCTGCTCCTCTTTAGACAAAAAACAATTAATATCATAAATCCCAGTGTAGTTGCACGACTATTGCTGCTAATTCTTCTTGCAGAAAAGCATGAGGAATTAGAGGGACTTGTCACCATAGAATTAGTCTCACATCTCCAGAGTCATGCTTAGTCTAGGTTAATTTGAATCATGCTAAAAGTGTTGATTCTTTCTCACCATGTGCCCTGATTGCAAATATGTTCTAGTCTTTAGATAGGGATGAAAAAGAGGTTGCCTGCCAAAAGCACAGAGCAGATGAGAAAGAGAATAGCTAGGATGAGCAGTCTCGCAAGATGGTCACATGTACATAATGGAAAAGACTGAAGAAAACATAAAGATACCATACAGATTTAGTACTGAGGACACAGGCAAAGAATTTTCCCCTTGACCTGGGAATTAACAGCTGCAATGCTCCAGGGCTGGAGCGAAGGCTAAGAGGGTCACTTCAAGTTTTAATCAGCAGCAATATAATCTTCTCCAGAATATTCTGGAATGTATACTACAATATCCAAATTAAAATGGGTAAGGCCATTGACTATAAGGCTCAGAGGAAAAAATAAATCATACTGATCATGTTGTTTAGAGCACTATATCCTTTGCTTTCCCTTAGCATCATCACCATACAACTACTTTAAGGAGCAATTTTCTCTACTACCTTCCCAATGATTGGAGGTTGGACTTATTGGTATGGAATTCCCCCAATGCGAAGACAGAAGTGACATTTGCTCTCTTTTAGTCTTCAGGTGCCTCTCCCTAATGCCATGACCTTTCAAATATAATTAAGACTGGCCTTGCAATGCCATCAGACATCTCCCTCAGTACTTGTGAGTGTAAACCATCAGGCATCATAGTTTTTTTAGGTGGTCCCTAACCTGGTCGACCTCCACTGACAGAAACTCTTCCACACTCTAGACCTTCACTCTGTTCTCAGGGTCCTGGGATTCCAGAAAGCTAGTCTTAATGTCATCAGTCACTAGAACCCTTGCCCCATTCAGTGGGTCAACACTTTTCTTAGTGCTGCCTTTTGCTTGATTGCCTACTTGTCAGAATGGACCCTTCTTGAGCTTGGAGGAGGTGATCCATGAAAATCAACCAGCTCTCCTAGACTCTTCTCCTGTCCAGGGACGTACTTCATGGGATTCTTCCAAACAGATCCCTGAAGAGGCCAAGGTCTGCTGTCCAGAGCCGTGGTCTAGCTTTTTGCCCTGCTTCATCCTCCTAAGATTGTGAACCCAAACATATTGTGGTCACTGCAGCCAAAGTTGTCACTGACTTTCCCATCCATCACCTGTTCTTCCTTTCTTTCAAGTAACAGACCCAGCACAGCACCCTTTCTTGTTAGGTCCTCAGACACCTGTGACAGTGCCCTCTAAAAAATTCAGATTGCATGAATCCTTCTGTCTTGTGTCTCTAGCAGATATTAGGGTGGTTAAAGTCCCCCATGACTAGTGTCTGGGAATATTCCTTCCAGTCAGTCACCTGTAGACCTCAACTTCTACTTCTTCCACCAGGAAATCTATAGAAGATGTCTGTTGCAACACAAATCACTTTGGCCTGCCTGCTAATACTCACCCACAAGTTCTCAGCTGGCTCCTTACCCACTCCTGGGCAGAGTCCCATGCACTCCAGAGGCTCTCTCACATAAAGGGCATCTCCCCCTTCTTGCCTTCCTGTTCTGTCTCTCCTAAGGAGCCTGCATCCAGCCATCACAGTTGGGCAAGCTGTCTCACCACACTTCCTTGATCCCCAGGAGGTCACAGCTCTGCGACGGCATATAGACTTCAAAGTCATGAAGAATTAGAGGAATGGTTTGTGTGTGTGTTTTTGTTTTTGTTGGTTTGTTTTTTGTTTTTTTTTAACCCCCCCCCCATTGGTTGGACTAGATGATCTCAAAAGGTCCCTTCCAACCTAGGTGATTCTGTGATTCTGTGAATTTCAGAGAGGCACCCAAGCATGCCAGTCCCCAAGTACAGACTTACATGCCCATGCTCAAAGATTGGTCTTCAGGGCTGTTTTGTTGTTTACTCTGCCCCTCCTGCTCCCATTATCCTGGGCCCTTGGCTTTCCTACTCCATCCAAAACTTCCTTAGTTATTTTTTGAGGAATCATTCCCTCTCCCACGGTTTCTAGTTTAAAGCTCTCCCTTCCCAGTTAACTGCAGTGTTAATCAGCAAAGACAAAGCTGTGCAACTGTACCATTTAAGCAAACATTTGGGACCACGGGTCTGACACACAGAAATATTAAATTAGACATGTATCTAGCTATGTTCTTTTCAGCTAGAGTTATGCCAGAAAACATCATGTATCGTAAGCATAAATAACATGAATCTATCCATATTTTAAATCTTTTAAAACAACTCAATCTAACAAACACATCTATGTATCAAACATAAAACAGCTATGACTACTTAACAGTTATCTACCATATATTGTTCATGCGAAAATAATGTTGTGTATTTCATGGTTTTCTCTTCCTTTACCAACTTGCAAATTCACAGTAATTCTGTGTTCTTAATTCATTTACAATCTGAACCAATGCACCAATATATCCTATTGTAGATAAGAACTCCTGGGAGCAAGGCCTGGTTTATCTATATTTATCTCCTGTCTATGGCTACTGTGGTTTTTTTCTTTCTGGAAGTCACCAAATAAAGAATGTTCACACCAGAGATTCTAATTACTTGAAATCCCTTTGTTATTTACTATAGACAGCAAGCAACTTTTGTGTTAACCTTTCAAAATGTCAATTTAACTTATGAATACAGTGATTTTTTTAGCTCCTGTGCTAAGGATGGTACATATTGTGTTATACTACTGTTATAAAAAGTGTTGTTTGATTGTATACCACAAATGTGCTTGGAATTAAGAATTGGCATAATTCATGAGAAGAATTGCTTGACTGCTAATAGACAGTCTAAGCAGATCAAAGAACAGGTTTATAGACTTTGTTGAGGCAACACACATTGTAATTGTCCAAATTTTGATGTTAGCACCCCTCAAGCATGGACCTTACATATTTATATAGCAGAGGCCTGAACGAAAGACAGTAGCTACATATTAAAATGTTCCCACTAACCTGAATGGCCTTAGACAGAATACAATCACTTCAGGTGACTAACACAAAGTTTAACAGGGATTGCATAAAACATTTAATCTTTGCTCTTCATCAAGTAGGAACATTAACATTTCAAAGAAGGCACAGTAAGGAAGCCTTTTGGCCCAGCCACACAAGGGTTAAGGGGTAGGACTGGCTTTAAGGACGACGTATGACTGCGCTTCTACAAATGCTGCAGTAGTAGCAAGCTCTTCACCTTTAGATCAGGAAGATCTAATGAAGATATAAGAGTGTTCCAAAAGCTCTGTAAATGGCTTCACATTACAGAATGACAGGATACTTAAAGTTGGAAGGGATCTTAAAGATCACCAAGTTCCAACCCCCCTGCCATGGACAGGGACACGTCCCACTAGAGCAGGTTGCTCAAAGACCCATCCAGCCTGGCCTTAAACACTTCCAGGGATGGGGCACCTACAACTTCCCTGGGCAACCTGTTACAATGTCTCACCACCCTCACAGGAAAGAATTTCTTCCTAATAGCTAATCTAAATGACCTCGCTTTCAGTTTGAAACCATTCCCAAAGACTGATCTGTTCCTCACTGGGCATGCATGAGTTTGCCATTACATAATTCTTTTACCTAGCATGCTAAAGTGAAGGCAAAGGTTGTGAATTGTTACATTCCCATTCTCAGAGGATTTTTTTAGCTTGCACAGTCACCATGAACAAGAAGCTTCAGAATATACATGTTCCCTCAATGCAAGGTGCATCCAACTTTTCTCTCAGGATCTACAAAAAGAGAATTCTAGTGGATTAATGATAACAACATCCTGAAACTTCTTCTCAAGTCTGAATCAAAGGAGAGGAAAGTTATCTTCTGACTACTGGCCCAGTGACCTATCCTGAACACAGTTTTCTTCCTTTGAGTTTCACCAACAAAAGCAGAATACATTCGGTTTCTTCTCCATGGAATTTTCATGATAAACAATCAAACATGGAGCAATTTGGATGACCAGTGATATTTTTCATGTTCTTAAGACTTTGTAGGATTAAGGCTTAATTCCACAGTACTTGAAGGTTATATAAGGTCCTTAACTAATTTCATTTGCACTTTAATGAAGGATTCCTTTTTTTTTTCTTATATTGTGCAGAACATTTCTGCAACAACTGTGTAGTTGAGATTTGAGATAGAAGTCTCCAGAAAATAACAGAAAAGCTAAATCAAAGGCAAATAAAGAACAGTCACTGAATTCTTTAGTAAAATCCATAGGAAAGGAAAAAAAGCCGGGGGGGGGGACGACACCAAAGACAAAAACTACGACCACTTTCTTTAAACAAAAATATTGACATAGCTATTTAAAATAAACACAACTGTACATGAGGAACATTTTCTATTTATTCTTGGACTGGAAAGAAAATGTCTACATTCTTCCTCATAACATTGCCAAAGGCAAAACCATTACTAACAAAACATTCTGACATGCTCTTAAGTAGCTTGCCATCATGTCTATTGTTGCATTTGGTATAACATAATGCCTGTGTGTTCATTAAGTCCACGTTTTACAACACAGCACATATGTTATTTCTCTCCAAATGCCTGCAAGCCAGGTGGGAAAAGTCAATAGCTCTGGTGACACTGAGCATTTCTATCACAATACAGAATTCCAGCTTTGTGTTTTGCATCGTCTGCTCATTATGCAGAAACCCTATTTGCCAATATGTCCTTATGCTTAAAGCTGTGACAAGCAGAAGCTCATAGTAAACAATAGCTGTGTCACCAATGCTGCAACTCTACGACTGTCTTCTTAAGAATTTCATTTTGAAAAACTCTTCAAGTAAAAACACCAATGTATATGAATTGAGTTAATTGCTTTCCATTGTCTGTGAATAATTCTATTCCCCACTATGTTGACTATGTCTAGAAGCCCACCAATGATGCACTTCAGGCCATTTTCATAGTAAGAGTTGGAAGGGACCTTAAAGATCATTGAGTTCCAAGCCCTCTGCCATGGGCAGGACCACTTTCCAATAGAGCAGGTTGCTCAAAGCCCCATCCAGACTGGTCTTAAACACTTCCAGGGATGGGGCATCCACAACGTCTTTGGGCAAGTTGNCCCTAAAAATTGACAACAACAATGGAAAAAAGGGCACTTGTTACAGCTCATTTAAGTATCAGGATATGTAAAATTCTAGTTCAAGATTTCTACCATGTCTCGCAGATCTGGTCCAAATGCCTGGACAATGCTCTGCATGAAACAACGGCCTGCAAAACATCTGAATGTGGAAAATTCAACGTAGAGGAAAGTCTTAGGAACAATCTATCTGGTATAAACAGAGAGTAGCAGGTGTCAAGTATTTGATTACAAGAAAATATGTCACAGTGGAATCCTGAAAGACTAAAGATGTGATTAGTTCCTATAAATTCTTCTTCTCAAGGCTTGCCAGTCTGTGTTTTAAATTAATATTAGGAAATTTTATTTTTTGTTAAGAGTGACAAATTGAAAGGACAAAGATGTCACAGCAAGAACTGACTCTCAATCTCTGAACTCTGTCAAGAACTGATTCCTAGCTTTGATATCCACTACAGAAGAAGTCACTGAATGTTATTATAAAAACAGCAGATGGAGAGAAAAGATGAATCTGAGGAAACTGTCATTTAAAATATATGCCTCAAAAGTAAAGCTTGTGCTTTCATTGCAACAAGATGACGTCAGATGTGCAGTAAGATGTGTTCTCAGAACACTAAACACGCTGAGTGCCAAAATGTATGAGTAGAGAATAATATATCATTCTTGACAATAAATTCTCCTTCAAATGCATTTAACATCGAAACCAGAAACGCAGTACCAGACACCACAGTCACAGTTACAGATTAGCCAGTGCACTGATGTTCCCTACTCAGCAAAATGAGAACCATCATTGCCAGGAAAGAGTAGTTCAAGCCTTGATCTGTGTTGTTAACATCAGTAGCAACAAAATTCACTTAAGTGGAATTTTAGCTTTTTACAGAAGGATGTAAGCTCTCATCAAGCCTGTATTTCAGGTTCCCTCTAACAAAACTGACATAAGCACAGATGAAAGTCATCGGCAACATATGCCCACAGCCCACATAAAGTTTTTTGATGTTTATGTGACTTCATAATGACTTTTGTGCCATTTTTCAAGACTAGATGTCCTTTGTATATAGACATTTCAGATATTCCTTATTCCCATTTAAATCAAGTTGCACTTATTTGAGCTATAGATGAGTCCTGAATAAAGGTTAAAAGTCTTGCTGGCACTCCTATGTATTTTTTCATCATGTGTCATTAATGACACTGATGATATTTCTCATCACCACACGCAGAAATATTCTATAATGGACTTGTTTCCTCTTTTAGCAGTATTTCCCTTTTGTTCCTGTCAAACACCTAAGATAATACAGGCATTTATTAGCTGTCAAATTTTAGTGCTGCATCACACCTGACAACATCCTTCATCGTTTTAGCCCAAAACAAGTCACACACATTCAATGTTGCATTTACAGTTTAAAAAACATTCTCAGGTTCTTGGCTAGTTTCATAGGATCTGATGTCAGAAACAGGATGCTAGTCATGAATATTATTCCTTCTCATCTCACAACACATTTACAAAGGTGGTTTTTATTTCTTTTTATATAATTTGCAGTAGAGATACCTTCCGTAAATGGTCACTCCTTAGAACTGTTTTGCAAAGACCTCAAGTACAGAACAAGCTAATACTCCAAAAGAAAACTCTATTGCTAGAGGCAGTCAACAACCAGTACAACCAGTACTGCATATCAACAAGCAAGTCCATATTTTGTCATTAGGAAGTTTTTATGACCTTTCTGAACTCTGTATGAAAAAAAAAAAACCTTATTTTCAGTTTCGATGTAATGTACATCACCGTGTATGCAGTGCTCCTGCATACATCTCCTCATTTATGAGATGAGATTTGCAACAGAAAAACAAACTTCTTTAGCATGGCAGAGAAAAACAAACAAACGAACAAAAAATATCACAGTAATCACCGTCATCACTATCTTCTGTCTCAGTGCATCTACACACTGTATCTGGAGTTATACAATTTTATTTTTCTTTATATTTACATTTAAAATTATTGGGAAAGAGACTAGTATTTCTTTTTTATGTCAGTGCCATGTTAGGCTAGTGTTACCTCAGTCTGTGGATCAACAGCTACACACTAGCTAAAAACTACATAACACAATTTGCTTGCCAGTGAAACTAATGGAAGTGTGAATGCATGAGGAATTCTTCTACTTTAATACCATAAGTGGAATTAAGGATAAATAAATCATATGACTTCCTATTAATAAAGAAATGGCTCCCACTCCACAATAAACCACACTGCAAATCATTCTTAATATCCTTGGACAAATCCTTCAGGTACTGCTATCGAGAGCCACTTAAAATAAGCATGAAGCAAGCAACAAGATGCCCAGAAATTCTGAATACTATGCACTTCCAGCGTCTCTTAGGTAGGGCCACCTCTGTCTTATGATACTTTAAAACATTTTGATGTAAAGCACTGTTAACATAGAAGTTTGCCTGAAAAACTCAATGAGGTTCTCTTGGCTAAAACAATTCCATTCAGTTTTTCTGGAGCTTCAATAGCTAAATAGGAGACACATTCACAGAAAACACAGCCAAGGCAAAATTATCTATCCCTACAAAGTCAGCTGCTTTTTAGATGACAGACACAATCTAAGGATTGATGAATGCAAGCTTCTCAGTGCAATGTTACAAGATAGTTGCACAGGGTAAGGTTTGCTTAGAAAGTGATAGTAGAACACTTACTGTCTTCTACACACACACACACACACAAAGCTCAGTTTGCAAAATTATTAAGAATAAACACATAAACACACATTAGAGAAGTTCATCTCCTCAGGGCTCAGAAAGGAATGTGTTATTTATTAAATTATTTTCCCTAATGGCTCATCTAGCGCTGCATTTCATCAATCTACATAATACAATCCTCATTATATTCAAGAATGTGCCAAAAGCTTGGTAAAGCCTTTTTGGTTTTTTGAACCCTTTCCCTGTCAGAGTGTGCACTGCACCCTGCTAAACTGCATATAGTATCTCACAACAAAATGCACGTCATATCTTTGGGTGATCAGGCTTCTGCTTTAAAGCTAAGCAACTGAGATAAGGTGAAAGCTGATAAGGACTCAAAGGATAAGGACACTGCAGATTGAGAGGTTAAGCCTTATTTCTGCTTTTTCCCCTTCACTGTTTTCATATCTTACCATCTGGGGCATTTTACCTGAATGGGCACACAACCCAGATACAGCATTTTGGGGGGAAAAAAAAAAAAAAATAAAAAAAAATGGAGTAAACAGAGTAACTGTAACTGCTTGCTTTCACTATTGTGTCACAGTCACAGTAACTTAATGTTACTGCATTGAATCACTGGATATATTCAACAGTATTAGTAACTCTGCAAAAATATCATAATGACTAACAAAAACATTATCCATATTTGAGGGGATAAGAGTAGGGTTAGCGGTTATCTAAAAACTGGATTTATCTCCCTTCTCGTCAGCAGAAGAAGAGAGACAGGAATGTTGACGTTCTATGCATCAAACTCAGCTGGGAGGGACTACATACTGGGATTGCTGTCCTATACTTCCCCTAATACAGTTTTTTTTAGCAGATAACTTCTCATTTTAGCCCCTTCCTATCGCTCTCTTATAACCATTTGTCAGGAAAAACAATAACCAGAAAATGTTAGAATCTCTTTACTTTTCTTCTTTACAGTGTTACCAGGGATTAGTCTCATTTTCATACTTCATATGTCAATGAGTATTGTACAATCCAGCCAATACTTTAGGAGGTAACATTTTTCAAAGACCATACACTATAGTCATGTATTAGTCATTCTCTCTCCCATGTTTGCTGCTTTTGTGATTGGTCTATTTTGCATCAATTA
>VXBW01007845.1:9037-26761 GCA_013400375.1 Thinocorus orbignyianus
AGGGTGCTGGAGCACGGCGGGATGCTGGGATGGGCAGGGATTCCTGCACCCCCCGCGCTCGGCCTCCCTCTCTCCCTCCTCATCCTCAGCCGCGCTCCACCTGTGCCACCTACAGAGCTGGCCCAGGAGGGCACCCGGTCGCCCCCAGCCCAGGGGCCGGCGGGGTGTCCCCCCCATGGAACCAGTCCGGGGGGGGTGTACCCCAACCCCAGGACCNGGTGCGTGGGTGGGGTTTCTCCTCAGGGTGGCTCCAATGTAAGGAGGGATGCTCCAGTGAAGGGATGCTGGGATGAGCAGGGATGCTGGAGGGTGTGGGGATAGTGGGGCGAGCAGTGGTGCTGAAATGGGCACGGATGCTGGGGCACACAGGGGTGCTGGAGCACTCCAGGATGCTGGGATGGGATGGGATGCTGGGATGGGAAGGAATGCTGGGATGAGCAGGGATCCTGGAGCATGCGGGGTTGCTGAGATGAACAGGGATGCTGGGAGCAGGGATGCTGGAGCACGCCGGGATGCTAGGATGAGCAGGGATGCTGGGATGGGCAGGGATGCTGAAGCATGCAGGGATGCTGGGATGAGCAGGAATACCGGGATGAGCAGGGGTGCTGGAGCACCTGGGGATACTGGAACGAGCAGGGACACTGGGATGAGCAGGGATCCTGGAGCATGCAGGGATGCTGGGATGAGCACGGATGCCGGGAGCAGGGNCCGCCGCTTCCTGCGCCGGGAGGGCGGTGAGTGGGGCGGCCGGACGGGACGGGGGTGGGCGCGGTGGTGGTACACGGGTGTCCCCAATACTACAGACGGTCCCCAGTGCTACTCAGGGGTCCCTAATGCTATATGGGGATCCCCAATGCTCTTCAGCGGTCCCAAGTGCTTCTCAGAGGGTCCCCAGTGCTGTCCAGGGGTCCCCAATGCTCCTCGGGCGTCCCTAATGCGATACGGGGATCCCCAGTGCTCTTCATAGGGTCCCCAATACTGCTCAGGGGATTCCCAGTGCTCTTCGGGGGTCCCCANCGGATGCCGGGAGCAGGGTGCTGGAGCACGGCGGGATGCTGGGATGGGCAGGGATTCCTGCACCCCCCGCACTCGGGCTCCCTCTCTCCCTCCTCATCCTCAGCCGCGCTCCACCTGTGCCACCTACA
Organism: Thinocorus orbignyianus; assembly: GCA_013400375.1. Lineage (NCBI taxonomy): Eukaryota > Metazoa > Chordata > Aves > Ciconiiformes > Thinocoridae > Thinocorus > Thinocorus orbignyianus. The sequence continues at coordinate 10,183 of VXBW01007845.1, forward strand.
GAGCTGGCCCAGGAGGGCACCCGGTCGCCCCCAGCCCAGGGGCCGGCGGGGTGTCCCCCCCATGGAACCAGTCCGGGGGGGGTGTACCCCAACCCCAGGACCCCGCAAGGACCGAGGAGGGGGTGGGACACGACACACACGAAGGGGGAGGATNTCCCAGTGCTCTTCGGGGGTCCCCAGTGCTGCTTAGGAGGTCCTCAGTGCTGTTCGGGGGTCCTCAGTGCTCTTTGGGGGTCCCCAATACTGCTCAGGGGTCCCTAATGCTACACGGGTATCCCCAGTGCTCTTCGGGGGTCCCCAGTGCTGCTTAGGAGGTCCTCAGTGCTGTTCGGGGGTCCTCAGTGCTCTTTGGGGGTCCCCAATACTGCTCAGGGGTCCCTAATGCTACACGGGTATCCTCAGTGCTCTCTGGGGGTCCCCAATGTTTCTCCAGTGTCCCCAGTACTGCCAGTGTCCCCAGTGCTGCCAGGGCATTCCCAGTGCAGTCCAGAGGTCCCCAATGGTGCTCGGGGGTCCCCATGGCTGCTGAGTGTCCCCCTTTTTGCCCCTCGCTGACCCCCTCTCTCTGCAGGCAGCGATGCCCATGGAGCCCCTGGTCTGTGCCGACACGGCCACCCGGTGAGTCCTGGGCCCTCGAGGGGACAGCAGTGGGGTGCTGCGGCCACCACCCCCAGGAAGGTCCCTCCTGGGTGCCACATGATGTCCCCAGACCCTGTGGGAGGACTCGTGTCCCATGGGTGACACCTTCCCCGGGATGGTGGCGGGTGTCCCTGCAGGGTGAGCTCCGTGCTCAACCGGGATGTGAAGCAATTTGGGAAAAAGCACATGTTCGACGCCAGCGAGGAGACATGCTGGAACTCGGACCAGGTGAGGGGGACCAGGACAGGGGACAACCAGAGGGGTGGGACAGGAGCTGGGGACAGGGGACACGGTGAACACCCCGGTGTCGTTCCTCCCCTCAGGGCACCTGCCAGTGGGTCACCCTGGATTTCCCCCGCACTGTCAAGGTCTCCCAGCTCCACATCCAGTTCCAGGGAGGATTCTCCAGCCGGCTGTGCACGCTGGAAGGTGAGGAGCTGGTTTTGGGGGGGATGGGGGTCTCTCTGCCTCAGTTTACCCCCACCTGGATCCCGCAGCTGCTCCTCGCAGGGCGCAGAGGCATTTATTAGCCATTCCCAAAAATCCAAGAGAGGCCAAAGTCATGGGTTGGAGTGGGAAGGGGTGAATAGTGAGGACCTGGGACAATTTGGGTGCGGGTGGCACGGACCACTGCTCCCAGCCCACAGCAGAGCCAACACGGGGAGGATTTGGGGGGCAGCTGAGGCCGTGGGGGACAGCATGGAGACTACCCAGCACCCCAGCCCCCCCAGGCTGCCTCCACCCTTTCCCTCCACAGGCTGCAGAGCAGGGGAAGACCCGGTGAAGATATCGGAGCTGTACCCCGAGGACACCAACGCCATGCAGATATCCTTTGCCACGTGGTGGGTTCAGAGCCTGACATCACCAGCCGTGGCATGTTGGGGTGCAAACCCCCCCACAACCCTCCCCTCCAAGAGCAGTTCTCCCACGTGTCGTGGTGTCCCCCTGCCTGGTTTTGCTTTATGTTTGTTTTCCTTGACGAGCCCCTCACAGGTTCCAGGTGGAGGAGACGGTGCTGGACAAGCTGAAGATCACCTTTGAGAACAGCACGGATTTCTTCGGCAGGATCGTGGTGTATCACCTCGGGGTGCTGGGGGAGAAGCTCTAGGGCAGCAGCGAGGGGCAGCGTGGGGGTCCACTGCCCCTCTGCTTGCATTCCCCCCGTGGGGGCTCTGCTCTGGGGGCAAACGCTGCCAGCAGGGACGTGCTGCCCCTGGGTGCACCCCAGGGTGCTGAGAGGGGATCCCTGCCCCGTGGGATGGCAGTGACAGAGGGACAAAAGGCCTGGAAGTCCAGTGAGATGGGCTTTGGTGGGACACCCAGCCTGTGTAAGCGGCCAAATAAAGTGTCCTCGCTCCTTCCCGGCTGTTCCTTGGGGCAAGTGGCACCCTGGGACCCAACCCTCCATGGCCATGCTGCAGGAGAGAGGAGATGTGCCACCTCCCCGTGTCGTGGGCTCTGGCTCCCTCTCACCTCTGCTAATGTCCCCTGAACTTCTCAGGGTGGCTTTTGGTGGCCTGGTGGGGCTAACGGCACGGGATGGCTGCGTGCTGGCTGGTGGACGTGGCCATGCTGTGGCTCTGGCTGGCAGGGTGATGCTTCCTCCAGGAATATGGATATTTTCCTGGATGATTATAGCATTGTGTGAAGTTTCCAGGCGTAAGAGGGAGCTTCCCTCTTCAGAGACAGCTCCGGGGAGGAACACCAGGGCACTGGGGAGGGTGCAAGCCTTGAGGAAGCTGGTTCTTCCAGTGCTGGGATGGGGGAACTGGGAGTTGTGACAGGCTGAGGGAAGGGACAGGGCTCCACACGGCTGCTTTAGGGTTTACTTCCAGCACAGAGACACCTGAATGCACAGAGGCGTGGAGCAGCCAAGCCCGGACTGGGCAGAAACGCAGCCGTCCTGAGGAACCCAGTGTCCCTGGGTGCGAGGCACTGTGGCCCTGCCACCCTCCAGGAGAGGAACAAACCCACCAAGGGCAGGCAGTTCCCAGCCTCCTTCTCCTGCTCCTTGAAGCCTCGCCATCACTGCCCGATTCAGGATGGTGTTTGGTCCCAGAGGAGAGCCCTGAGGCGGCCGGGAGAAGCACTGGTGCTGCAGCCCTGCAGAAGGAGCCGCTCCATCATACCACCTCCTTTTTCTGGAATAGCTTGAGGATGTGATTTTCAATAACCTGTTGGACTAACGGAGAGGAGGAAAGTGAAACCCAGTGAAGACAAGCTTGTGAGAAGCCAGGACTGCTCTGGGCAGGACCCAGTCACAATTTTCCTCCCATTTTCCAGCAGGAGGCTGGAAAAACCCTTTCTCCAAGGGCTTGGCCCCATCTCCCTTGGCCCCATCTCCCCTGGCCTGGCCCTATCTCCATCCCAGCTCTGGTTTTCCAGGGAGCAAGGGCAACAAGACCCATCTTTGTTTCTCTGGCTGGGTTTTCTCTGCATGGCAGAGCAGGGAGCTGTGATGGGAGGTGGGAAGAAAAGCTCTGAGCAAGGCTGGAAGCTGGGAATTTCTGGAGGTTTTCCAGGGAGAGAAGGGAGGGCTCCACTTCCAGGTGCAGAGGGGACACTTGCCTTTCTTGTGTCCCAGGGCCACAGCCAGATCCATCGGGGTGTAGCCAGAATCTGCCTCCGTTGTCAGGTCGGCGCCACGAGCTGCAAGTGGAGATGAGGGCATGGCCTCCGGGTCAGGCAGAGGGTGAGGGGACCCCCAAAAAGGTGCCCATCCAGACAGGGCTGCCCCCTCCCACCCTGAGCCGTGACACCCCCAGGCTGCTCAGTTTCTCCCCCGGGTGTGTCATGCTCTCTCCCCAAGGCAGTTCCCAGCCAAGGACTCCCAAAACTCCCCGTTACCTAGCAGGGCCTCCACACACTTGACGTGGTTGCCACGCACGGCGTAGAGCAGAGGAGTGCCGCCGTTCTGTGGGGAAAGAGAAGGGGCTCTGTCACTGCCAGACCCTCCTAGAGCCACCAACAGGTCCCCAAGCCCACCAGGATCCCCCTTTCCACCCCCTCCCAGCTCCAGGCTGAGTGTTTTCTCGCAAAAGCTTTTGTTCTCTGTATGCTATACAATACCTTTGAAATCAAGTCATTTTAAAGAGGAGTTTAAGTTCTGGGCGCTGTTTCCTTGAGGCTGGTGACATCACCAGCGTGTGAACAACTGAGGAAAACCATTTAAAATTATCATCCAGTTTAATTATCGGATTAATTTCTCGAAACAGCCTGCATGAGCAGGCAAATGAGCGCTGCGAGCCTGGGAAACATCTAGGAGAGGGGCATTGCTGTTCCCTCAGCCTGGAACGGTGTGAACTTAGAATCATAGAATCCTAGAATGGTTGGAGTTGGAAGGGACTTTCAAGATCATCAAGTTCCAACCCCCCTGCCATGGGCAGGGACACCTCTCCCTAGAGCAGGTTGCTCCAAGCCCCATCCAGCCTGGCCTTAAACACTTCCAGGGATGGGGCATCAACAGCTTCCCTGGGCAACCTGTTCCAGTGCCTCACCACCCTCACACCAAAGAACTTCTTCCTAAGATCTCATCTAAATCTCCCCTCTTCCAATTTAAAACCATTCCCCCTCGTCCTGTCACTAGACTTCCTGACCAAGAGTCCCTCTCCAGCTCTCCTGGAGCTCCCTTCAGATCCTGGAAGGCTGCTCTCAGGTCTCCCCGGAGCCTTCTCTTCTCCAAACTTGCTGCTGCTTTTTAAAAAAGGAGCTTTGCAGAGCCCCGTGCGGGGCCTGGTGTCACTCCCCGTGCTCCTGGCACTCACCCAGTCGTAGATGTTGATGTCCACGTTCCTCTCCAGCAGCATGATGACGATGTCAGTGTAGCCTCCCATGCTGGCCAGGGACAGGGCGCTCTCCCGCTCCTTCGCCAGCGCGTGGGGGTCAGCGCCCTGGGGACAGCACAGGGGTGAAGGGAGCCCTGCTGAGACCTGAGGAACTCAGCACAGCTCTGCTGGGCACCCCCCCCAGGTCCTGCTGGGCTCTTGGGGCAGAGATGGCTCACGTGTTCCCAGGGATCTCTCCGTATCAAAGTCCTTGCTGGGCATATTTTGATCATCTTTGAACACCTCAGGTGAGGACTTAAAAGCCCTTCTCCAGTGACAGTAAACAAAGCCTGATGGTTCCCGTTACTCAGCCCCTTTTCCCATCACTAATAACAGCATTAATGGCCCTGTCCAGGCACCTGCATGGTATCCACCACCTCTTTTGTTGCTCATTTACCTTCAAAACCCCCCTGTGCCCCAACCCTGCCCACCACGGGCCTGTCCTGGACTTCATTACAGCCTTTATCAATGTATCACCTCATTTATTTTGGGTTCTGTCTGTCTCTCTGGAAATGTACTGCAATTTTGCTGCTAATACAGGACCAGAACTCGTGCCTTCCCACCAGTGGATGGGGGACTGAGCTTCGGGGAGCAGCATGATCCATGAAGCAGGAGGATCTGGTTCCTGCTCACCCCCAGACAGTCCTGGGCTGCAAGCCCAGCACTCAAGGACGATGCAGCAATGAGTTCATTAACTGCAACGACACCTCGGTGAGCACATTTGCCAGCAGATTACGGTGCCCAAGTGATAAGCCTGATCTCAAATTACCAATAAGCAGATATTTAATTACAAACAGTTATTGCTGGCTGTGAGATAAGGCTCTCCATGCTTCTGACTTAGCTCACAGCCCAACAGGGAGTAGCATCCGACGGCGTCTGAGCCATTAGCTCTGCAAATGTGTCCTGTTTGAAGGTTGGCTGAGATGGCACCAGGATGGTGCTGGACAAATTTGGCAGCCACCGGGGTTGGAGATGGGAAGTCTCCTGCTAACGAGGTGCTGTGTGAGCGTGGCCTTACCCATTCCAGCAGGTGACGGACCGTTTCGATCTCTCCAAAGGCTGCAGCCCAGATCAGCGGTGTGAAACCTCTCTCATCGGGTTTATTTACCAAGTTCTCCCCTAAAAAACATGGAAAAGACACTGAATAGGAAGATAAAGCCCCCTCTGCTCCCCATCTCCCCAGTAAAACCAACAAAGGCTGTAAAACTAAGCCAAGGGTTGTGAGCTGGCAGGACTCTGCATGATCTGGGGTAAGAAGCCAAAGGAAGGGACAGGTACCTTTCCGGAGGTGCTCCTTCAGCTGGCTGAGCTCTCCTTGGGCAGCAAGCTGGTGGATGGACAATGCTGGGGGACAGAAAGAATTCGCCCATCAGGACAAACTTTCCCCAGCTCTGTAGGTGGATTCCTGCAAGTCTGGGGTGGTGGTGACTGGACAGCCCCTGTCTGAACCCCAAAAACCCCAATGGGGGTATGCCCTCCTCCCATATCTCAACCACAGTGAGTGATGAGAGCGACAACAGCACAGGGAGCAGCATGAGACCATCCCAGAGGACACAGAGCAGCTTGGCAGCAGGAGAAGGAGGAATATTCCAGTCCTGCTGTTCCTTTGCTCCTTCTGCATCCCATCTGCATCCATGTCTGGGATGTGCAGCCTGCTCTGCCTGGCAATACTCACTGTCCAGCGTGGCTGGCAGGGCTGAGACCTCGTTGCCTCGTTGCCTGTTCGTCAGCGTGTTCGAGTGCTTCAGGGGAAAGCCTGTTCCAGAGAGAGAGGAGAGAGTCAGGGCACGTCTCCTCCGTGCACAGGGAAGATCAACACTGACTCAAGGCCAAGATCTTCATGAAAGCTCAGGCCTCATGTTCTCTGAAGTGGTTCCCTCCTGTCCCCAGCAAAACAAAAGGAATTATTCCCTTGCAAGTAGTGAGCCTGGAGACTGAGGTTTGACCCATGCACAGGGACCAACAGCTGAGGAGGGAAGATAAAACCACCCAAACAGCTGCCCGAGGAGGGGCAGGGTCCATCTGGGGCACCACGGGAGGCAGGGATCTGGCATTAGTGGCATAATTGCACACAATATGCTGCAGAGAGGACAGCCTGGGGAATGCACTCAAGTTCACCCTCATGTTTCCTACCCTGGAAGAGCTCTGCTTGGACTTCTCAGTGTGTTTTCAACAAGTGATCCGTAGTTTAATTAGGAAAGCACAGAAAGAGTTTGCCATCTGTGGTTCCACTGCGTGGAGCTGCAGCGACCTCTCACTGCTGCCACGAGTCATCAGCAAGGTCTGCATTTGGACTTGGCCTTCCCATGTTACGGGAGGGACCAGCAGCAGCAGAAGACTTTTTTCTTGCTGCCTTTTTGGGCTGAGTGACCCCCGTGACCTCTCCCACGCCTGCCTCCCACCAGGGCTGTGCTTCAGCATCTGTGACCCCCAGGTTCTGCAACACTCACTGTCAAGGGCTGAGAGCTCGGTGCTCCTCTGCTTGTCCATGGAGGCAGCCGAGGGCTTTGGGAGAGTGTCCGTTCCACCTGTGAAACCAGAGTGGTCGTTAGGGACCTCAGTCCCACTCGTGGGGGAGGAGGCTGGGCTCCACACACAGTGGCATGGGACCCAGCCACCACGAGGAGCACCCCACAGGGACCCTGACCCTATGGAGGAGGGCACAATGATCCCAGTTTACAGGGGGACAAATACTGCAGGATCCTGGGTCCCCATGTGCTCCATCTCAGCTCCTGCCACCCTCTCACCCCCAGCACTCACCATCCCCATGGTCCACGTGTGTCGTGTCCTGGTCCAGCTGCAGATGCCCTGGGGGGGCACCGCTGTCCCCTGCGTCCCCGGTCTCAGCTGCTGCTCCCTCGGCTCTGTTTTCACCCTCTTTTGGGAGCTGCTGGGCATCCTTCTCATTCGGGGGGGTCTCCACAAGACAAGTGACTGCTTCTTCACCTTCCATGGGGCAGCTGCCACACAAAAAGGCATCAGGGAGGGAGAAAAAGCAAGGGATATCTCCCAGGATGGAGAAGGAAGCGGCGGCCGGGAGGGGGAGGCTGCCGATTTCCTGAGCATGGAGGGCTTGCGGCCACCAAACTCCTCCGTGCCAGCAGTGAAGTTTGGAGTCCTGCTGCCCCTCACCAGCCAGACTTCCCACACCCCCTGTGGTCAAAATCTCCCGTGGTGGGAGCATTACGAAGCTGCCCCAGGACCGTATCTCCGTACAGCTCCTCCAAGCATGGCCGCCCTCCCGCTCGCAGCAGGGCCGAGCTGGGGCGGGTGGGAGGGAACCCCCCTCTTCTCCCCAGCTACCCCACTGCCATCCCCAGCCATCCCTGTCCGCTTCGCCATCCCGGTGGGGTCCCATCCTGGCTCAGGCCAAGCTGTTGTTCCCCGGCGAGGGGTCTGGGCTCACCCCCAGCATCCTCCGGTGCAGGGTCCCCCCCTGCCAGCACTTCCCTTTCCTCCGGCTTGGCGGGGTTCAGCCGGGCTGGGGGGCACCCTGAGGGGCACCCGCTCCAGCTCCACCTGCCCTCTGACGCCATGGAGGCCGGGCGAGGAGGAAAGCCAGCCGTTAAAGTGACAGTCCCTCTCCCTGGATGGTGACGGGGATGCAGTGGCCATGGTGTGGCGGGATGCTCTCCTTGTTTTTCCCCCTCCTTCTTCCCCCCGGCTCCTGCTCAGGCCGTGGCCATCACAGCATGGGTTGGGATAAGCTGTGCCTGGGCTTTGAGGGAGGGCAAAAATAGCCAAAACACTGTCTGGAGTGGGGACTGAGAGACTTTGTTCCCATGAAAATATAACTATAATTCAATTATCTCACTGTATAAATCATGGACAGCCCCAGAGCCCTGGGAGCTCTCTGGTACAGCAGCCAGGAGCTCCCCTTTAGTGAGGACACTCGCTGAAGGTTCTGCTCCTCGAGTTTGAGAGATTCCTTGCGCCAACAGATTCTCAGTAAGTGAGCAACAGCAGGCTAAAACTTTGAAATCTGAGCTAAGTGATAGAAAGGATTGATTGCGCAGGTATAATCCTTTAGACATAAACCCTTGGCCAAGTCTGGGACTGGGGTTGGATCCAGCCGCCCCCAGACTCCTCCCTGGGAAGGAGTTCAGAGCAGGGCGTCCCTTCTGCACCCCCTGACTCAGCGGGAGGGTCTCCCTGACAGTGTCTGCCCCTGTCCCCGTGGAGCACATACACAAGTGTCCCTTGGCATCCCATCTCCTAAAACACCGCTGCATTCCCTACTCATTTGGTTAAATCTCTGCTTCACCTTAACAAATACTTCATGACTTCTCTCTTGTGAGTAAAGTCAATCACTCCACCCGTGACACATGGGGGTGGCAGGTCCCCCCCTGGCTTGGAGGGGACACCCGTCTACCCCCACCATTTGTCCCTCACCCCACATGGAGCCCCACATTCCACCCCACAACCTGGGCAGCTCCAGTCACCCAGAACCCAGGGATGGGAGTCCTTAGGCCCATGGCACCATGACAGGGCTGTGAGGGGACAAGTGTCCAGCAGATGGGGGGACATGGAGGGGGGTGACACAGGACCTCCAGGCCTCACAGCCTTGAAGGGCACCCCCTGACACCCCCAACCCCTCATATGACACCTTGGGGAAGGGGTCAGCGCTGGAAAACCGAGGCCTGTGCCCACCCGAGGCCTTTGCCCACCCAAGACCTCCAGACACCGGCCATGGGGGGGCGTCCATGAGGAAAGGGGCGATGGTGGGCTTCTAACACCAAGCCCCCCTCAGCTGGGCTGGCTCAGGGCAGCAATTTTGCAGTGTCCCAGCATGGAGAAGGTTCACACAGGACATCTTCGAGCTGGAGGTGACCGCCCGAGGTTGGGGGGGACAATTTTGGGGTGAGGGGAGTCGGGGAGGGCAAAAGCGGAACGATGTGGGCCAGAACGGTGTTTCCACCCGGGGCCCTTTGTGGGCCGGGGAGAGGGCGAGGCGGTTTCCAGCCGGGGCGGTTTTGAAGGGCGCCGGTGGAAGCGGAAGCGGCGGCGACTGGGAGGGATGGAGGAGCCGGAGATGCAGCTGAAGGTGAAGAAAGGTGGGAGCGGGGCGGCCCTGGCGGAGGGGAAGCGATTTGGGGGGCTCCATCAGGGCGTGGGGGCCTTCGGGAGGGCTCGGTGGGTCTAACTTGGCGTGTCGCGACTGCGCCCCGCCGGTCGTGACAGGGCCGTGTCGCGACAGGGCCGTGTCAGCGGCGAGAGGAGCCGCTGGCAGCGGGGCAGGGCGAGTTTGCGGTGGGGTGGGTGGTGACAGGGCGTTACAGGTGGTGGCAGGACCGCACAGACACAGCAAGGCCCGGAAAATCACGGAGGGGATAGTCGCAACTCGGGTCGTGACAGGGCAGGGGGCGACATGCCCTGACAACGGGGGTCGTGACAGCCGACATGCCCCTCAGTGCAGGTCGGGCAGAGCTGTGGGGCCCCCCTGGCCCCTCGGAGCTGCCTTGTGTGGCCCCTCATCCCCACTTTGCCTGGCCCTGGCAAGGCCTGTGTGTCGTGACAGCTCTTAGCAGAGTCTGTGTCGTGACAGACAGCCGGTGGGGGGCAATTATTCCCATGAAGCTCTGTCTTTGTTCTCGTTTGCATATTCAGGAGCTCTGGCGCTGCACAACTGCAGGATACAAGCAGTTGTTGTTGAACCTACGGCTCTGAAGGGAAGAGGAGAAAATGATTTTCCTTAAAATAGGAAAATCACTGAGAGTTGTTTCTGGTGGAAACCCGCCCTGGGTCACGCCCCCACTAATGAGCAATCAAATGAGAGCTGACCTTTATGTCCCTTAATTATTAGGAGCTTTTAGTGTCCTCCTTGGAACCTGCAGGGAAAGAAAGGGAGGGCTGTGGTGAGGGTCTGCAGAGGGACTCCTGTGCGGAGTGTGACCCCAACAGAGCTTGACCCAGGATGAGAAGGACAGAACGGGGTGAAAAGCAGCTCCACAGGCTGCTGGGAACAGCTCCAGAGCTTCCTGAGCCCTGGTGTGCAGCCACTGTGTCTCCTCTGTGGGGATTTTTGGGAATATCTGCAGACGAGCAAGAGGAAGATTCCACGCAGGAGGTCTCAAGGAGATCTGGGTGGCCAGGAAGGAGACAGGGAGCCTCTGGACCCTGAGCTGCCAGCTCTCTCCGTGGGAGCAGACAGAGGACCATGAGCCAGGCCACTGCTGGGAGCTGCTCATCTCCTGGCTGCCCCTCTAAACTGGTCAGAAAAGTTCCCAGCGATGGGCACAACCTGAGTGATCCCTGAAACCAGAATGACCAGAGTTCACAGGGGCCTGTGGAGGTGGTGATGTCCCAGGCTGGTCTGTGTCTCCTACAAGGAAAGGCTGAGGGACTCGGGGCTCTTTAGTCTGGAGAAGAGAAGGCTGAGGGGGGGATCTGATCAAATAGTTAAAGGGTGGGTGTCAGGAGGATGGGGCCAGGCTTTTCCCAGTGGTGCCCAGTGGGAGGACAAGAGGAAATGGGCACAAACTTGTCCATAAGAAGCTCCATCTAAACATGAGGAGGAACTTCTTCACCTTGAGGGTGGCAGAGGCTGCCCAGAGAGGTGGGGGAGTCTCCATCCCTGGAGACATTCAAACTGCCTGGACACGTTCCTGTGGGACCTGCTGTAGGAGGCCCTGCTTTGGCAGGGGTTGGAGGAGATGATCTCCAGGAGTTCCTTCCAACTTCCATAATATTCTGTGATTCTGTTTGTGGCTGGAGCCCAGCTCAGGGCTGCAGATGCTGTTGTGGGGAGACTGGAAACAGAACTGCCTGTTTATCAGGATGTTCCTTTCACATCCTGGTTATAATAAGTAAATAAATGATGGTGTTTTGCTGTGGCCTCTCCATTTTTGGGTTGAGGATGGGACCGGGGCTCCCTTTCCAACCTTCCCTCCTGTTGTTTGCTGTTTTTCTAGAAGTCTGTTGTTATTTCTTGTTGCAGTTACAGACAAGTTCACAGAGAGCATGTACGTCCTGGCCAACGAGCCCTCCGTGGCGCTGTACCGGCTGCAGGAGCACGTGAGGAGATCCCTGCCGGAGCTGGCACAGCACAAGGTGAGTCGTGCTTTGTTTTGGGCTCCAAAACTACAACCCAGTTGGGCACAAGCTGTTTTTCCTGACCTGGCACCTCCCTCAGTGGGTGGGTGAGAGGAAATCGGCCACTGGGGGGGTGTGAGGTGCTGTGGGACCCCAAAAATTAGGGGTGAAGGGACGTGGCAAATTGACCTGCAGATCTGAAGTGGAAAAACTTGAGGGTCCAACCCTGGTCCTGTGCTGTCACTGCTGGACTTGTGCATGGAGACAAATCATAGAATCCTAGAATGGTCAGAGTTGGAAGGGACCTTCAAGATCATCAAGTTCCAACCCCCCTGCCCTGGGCAGGGACGCCTCTCCCTAGAGCAGGTTGCTCCAAGCCCCATCCAGCCTGGCCTTCAACACTTCCAGGGATGGGGCATCAACAACTTCCCTGGGCAACCTGTTCCAGTGCCTCACCACCCTCACAGCAAAGAACTTCTTCCTAAGATCTCATCTAAATCTCCCCTCTTCCAATTTAAAACTGCTCCCCCTTGTCCTGTCACTCCACTCCCTGACCAAGAGTCCCTCCCCAGCTCTGCTGGAGCTCCCTTCAGATCCTGGAAGGCTGCTCTCAGGTCTCCCCGGAGCCTTCTCTTCTCCAGGCTGAACAGCCCCAGCTCTCTCAGCCTGTCCTCACAGCAGAGCTGCTCCAGCCCTCTGAGCATCAAAATGAGTAGTCTGTCTTGCACGGGGAGGAGGGAGATGTTAAATCTTATTACCCCTGCCTAGGCTGGGAGATTTTTTATTTCCTACATAAAATAAGAAGCTGGAGGGAGGGGGGGAAAGGCTGAGAGGAGGGAAGGGGGAGCGGGGAGAAAGAAGTGCAAAGAGCCCACATGAGGCAAAGCAGGATAATGAATCGCATCTCCCAGCTGTGTTCCCACTTTCCCTCCAGAGCACGGAGTGCAGACACTTTAATGCCAGCCTTGTTGTCCTTCTCCCTCTTCTGCCAGTCATGATTCATTAGGAGTGATGTCTCATGAATAGATTACTGCTCCATGTCTATGCTAATGCGCTGTCAGGCCCCATTTTTCACCTTTGCTTTCCAGCCCTGCTTTCCAAATTAACCTGGGCTGTGACACTTTATTAGTCAATTATTTATTAACGTTTTCTATAGGTGTCTGTGTGCAAGGGGAGGTGTGTAGGGACGGGTGTGTGTGTGTGTGTGTGTGTGTGTACAGCACAGGCTGCTGCCGTCGCCTCGCTGGCGGGAGGGAGGGAGACAGCTTCCTCATATTATTCCTGAGCTGTCACTCGTTTTCGTTTAATCAAGATGGTCCCGATTTCAGGGAATGTGTCCTGAACAAAAGGAAATGGGAGCAAATTGTATGACAGGTCGTGCAGAGGGAAGAGATGGGTTTCCATCACGGAGCGGGGCGTGACGGCGAGGGGCAGAGGCGCTGAGGGAAGTGACAGCGGCGCCAGGCGCAGAGCGTGGTGGTTGGCAGCGGGGTTTAGGAAAAAAACAATCTCTGAAAACCCTCAATTCTCATGTTTTTCCCTGCTCAACACACTCTCTGCAGTGTTCTGTGACCTCTCCAGCTCACTTAAGTTCGTTTCCCAGCTGTGGCCGTCCTGGAAAATCCTCTTTTGTAGCCAAAATTCCTGCTGTTTTCTTCTTTCCTCTTTCCTTGTTTTTCTTTGTGCTGTCCTGCCCCCACCTCCCCGTGCATGGGAGCTTCCAGCTTCTGAGCTGCTTTCCTGGCTGTGTTTAATGGGGCACTCATGTGGCAAGAGCTGGGAGAAGATGGAAAGAAAATTAATTTGTGGTAGCTGGAACAATGGCAGATCCAGAGCTGCTGCTGGTAGCTTCTCCTCCAGCATTGTCACCTCCCAAGTTCCTTTTTTCCAAGGCTTTGGGAACATACTCTCCTCCTTGCTGGTAACCAGTCCCTGGTAGGAGCTGGGAGGGTTAAACACAACTCAGGGGGCCCAACAGTCCTGGCTGTGTCCAAGGCCAGGCTGCAGAACCTTGTGGCCAGGTTCTCTCTGTTTTCCTTGCTCCCACTCTCATTTTTATCCCAATTTCAGGCGTTGCTCTTTGCAGCGACCAGGCTGAGCTTGTCAAGCCCTTGAACCCAGGCCCCCAAACCCCGGGAGAGAGGGATGTGCTCAGGACCATCATCTCAGTGGAGTGTTCAGTTAGCTGGGGATGGATATTTTGGGTTTGCTCTGCCAGAGCCTGTTGGTTTTGTGGCTGGAGACTGGAAGAGGAGGGTGTCAGCGGGGCTGAGCACCGTGGAAAGGCTGTCAGGTTTTATCTAAATCAGAGCAAAGGCATTAGAGTGAGGTGGGTTTAATCCTTGGGAATAGAAAAGAGGAAAAAGGAACGTTCTGTGTGGATCCTTTCTCAAGTAATTTAGTCCCAAGATGTAGGTAATGTGTAAAGGAAACAGGATTTATTGGTGGTTTCCAGCTTCCCTTTAGCGTGCAGGCTGGCTGAGCTCTCCCAGGGTGCAGCCTTTGAGATTCCCAGAGGGATTAAACCTCAGAAAAATTAGGAGGGGGGCTGGGAGAAAAGTTTCTGCAAAGGGAAGGTCACCTCCCTGCCTTTACAACAAGCAACTTTCTGTGATTTGATAAAATAATAATAATAACCTTAATACCTTCCTCAGCATCTCGAGCTCTCCAAGCAGATTTACCTCCTTCCTGATAAGATGCAGCCTGATGTGTGTCCTCACTCCGCACGGAGAGGCCTTTCTGGATTCTGCCTGCTCTTTGGAGAACTTACATCTCCTCATTAATTTATTTCCAAGCAACAGTATCGTGTCATTAGTGCCATTGTATATTAATAGCTGGCTTTAGTTCTTAAACTGCATCCCAAGGGCACGTCCTGGGAATTTGAAGAAAGGACATCAAGGCAAGATTAAGAAGTGAGGAGCTCTGGGGAAAGACTCTCGTTCCTGATTAAGGACATGAAAATCCCAGGAAGTGGTGGGAACGCTGGGAACAGACATCACTGGCTCTGATACTGGGAAATTATTAGGATCTGCTGCTGCTCAGAAAGAGCAGGAGCACAGGGTGATGTTGGGGTCTAAATGGGTGTTAAAAATCACCTGGCACCTCTTGGGGAGAGCGGGGTGAGGAGCTGCAGGAGAGTTTCTATGCCTTTTGCAGCTGCTTCCACACACAAAGCGTGTTCCCAGCAACAGATAAAACACGGTTGGGCTCTGGACAAGCACAATCTCTGTGGTTTTTTTTGAGTCCTGGGTTGAAGGACCTTCTCCTGCAGAGAGCTGCCTGCAGCACTGCGTGCCCAGGCTTGTTTCTTTTGTAGTTCAGAGCGCTGCGGTCAAGCGTCCTGATGGAGGACAGGCTTTGAACAGCAGAAACAGATTTTTGGATGAAGTCCAAGCTCCTGCCCGACCTCCTTCACTCACGGAAAAAGGCTTTTGGATTTCCTTCAGCTGGTAACTAGACCCAGCAGAATAGAGTGGAGAATTAGCTCCCGTGAGAATGTGTTTTAAAGACTGCCCGAAGTGCTTAAAGGACTTTGGAAATAGTTACCTATTGAGCTGCACCTCTGAATTCAGCTGTGCTTTTGTGGTGATGTGTGTGGATTTCATAGAATCCTAGAATGGTCAGAGTTGGAAGGGACCTTCAAGATCATCAAGTTCCAACCCCTCTGCCCTGGGCAGGGACACCTCTCCCTAGAGCAGGTTGCTCCAAGCCCCATCCAGCCTGGCCTTCAACACTTCCAGGGACGGCGCATCAACAACTTCCCTGGGCAACCTGTTCCAGTGCCTCCCCACCCTCACAGCAAAGAACTTCTTCCTAAGATCTCATCTCAATCTCCCCTCTTCCAATTTCAAACCATTCCCCCTCGTCCTGTCACTAGACTTCCTGACCAAGAGTCCCTCCCCAGCTCTCCTGGAACTCCCTTCAGATCCTGGAAGGCTGCTCTCAGGTCTCCCCGGAACCTTCTCTTCTCCAGGCTGAACAGTCCCAGCTCTCTCATTTGTTTGCTTTGCCCTTTCCTTGGAGCTACCCTTCCATCCCCTGGCAGGACGGGCTGGCTGGGGCACTGTCCCGGTGTGTGTGGTGTTTGCAGGGCTCCTTCCAGCTGGTGGAGGGAAGGGCACAGTGCTGGCTGCTGCTTGGCAGCAGGCACTGGAGTTTCGGAGCAGAGCAGAGGACAGGGGTGCTTGTGGCTGTGAAAACGTTTATGAATGGTGGGTCTAATGAAATGAGAAGTTTGAGTGCTGGGAAAGAAACTTTTACCTGGTTTTGGATGAAGGACTAAGGACTGGACTCTGCAGGAGCTGTGACCAGGTCCTGCTGGGTCAAACACACCAAGGGATCCAACTGCTCTGAAGCATCCACTGCTCCCAGCCTGGCTGGCTGTGGCTCTCAGCTGGCTCCTGGGCTAAAACATCTAAACACAAGGGGAATTTTACCAGAATATCCAAAGCTTTGGCCTGAGCTAGTAGCCCTTCCAGAAATACACACAATAAATGTTTCTTTTACAGGCTAGCGCTCGGTGCCGGGAGCTTGTCACCGACTGTCGAGTGGGAGAAAGAATCCAAGCACGATTTGTAGTAAAAAGCAGGCAGAGCCTTTGTTTGGGCAGGGCTGGCAGAGGGGATCAGCTGCATCTGTTTGGTGTGTCCCTTAACGATGCCACCTCCTCTTCTCTTGCAGTCAGACATGCAGAGCTGGGAGGAGCAGAGCCAAGGAGCCATCTACACGGTGGAGTATGCCTGCAGGTACAGGAAACCCCCCACAGCCCACCTGAGCTTCCCTGGTGTCAGGCAGGGAGGGTTTGAGGGTGTGGGCCAGCGCTCTCTGAACCCTTGCTGTGAGTTTTTGAGGAGTGTGACAGCTCTTCCCCAGTTCCATGCGTGGTGCAGACCTGCCAATCTCCTGCCCTGAATCCACCCACCAGACAGCTAAGGTGGGAAGATCCATATCAACTTGAAGGTTCTTATTAACAGTCACAGAAACAGAATTGTCTGGGTTGGAAGGGATCTTTAAGATCATCCATAGAATCATAGAATAGTCAGAGTTGGAAGGGACCTTCAAGATCATCAAGTTCCAACCCCCCT
>VXBW01007845.1:26779-38160 GCA_013400375.1 Thinocorus orbignyianus
TCAACCCAGCTTTGAAATCCCTCCAGGGATGGTGCCTCAACCCCTGTCCTGGGCAGCCCATTCCGAGGCTTAAGAACCCTTTCCATGTCAAAATTGTTCCTGGTCTCCAATCTGAACCTCCCCTGGTGCAACTTGAAGGTGTTTCCTCTTGTCCCATCACCTGTTCCTTGGGAAAAGAGAGCGAGAAGGTCTCTCCTCAGCCTCCTCTTCTCCAGGCTGAGCACCCCCAGCTCTCAGCCTTATTCTCCAGCCCCCCCTCCCCAGCTCTGTTACCGCTCCAGCACCAGTTGTGTCCTCTAAACCCACACAATATAGTAACCAAACCTCCTTCTCCCTCCACCCACCGCCTCTTTTTCTCCTTTCAGTGCCATAAAGAACATGACCGACAGCAGCATCTACTTCAAGAGCATCGACAGCCTGCTCAAACATGCCATCACCATCAAGGACCAGCTCAACACTGCCCAGGGCCGCAGGTAGCCAAGGGGGGGATGTGACAAGATTTATCCGAGTCACCATCCAGGCTGGCAGGAGCTTTGGTGACCTCGTGCAGCCCCGCTCACATACGTTATCTCAATAATATGATTCTAGACTCTTATTTGAAAGAGCAGGCCGCTTGCCTCCCAGTCATCTCCTGTCTCTGTTTACTGGGAAGCAAATAATCTTGTTTGCAAAAGGTTAACTGGAAAATAATTTATTTCCTCCCTTTGAAAAAGCGAGGTTTGGTCACGTAACACATGAAATCTTTGTTGTGCTGAGGGCGTTTGGAGTGAGATGGTGCAGCCGAGGTGGAGGAGGCGAGAGGCTGCGTCTGGTGCTGTTCTCTGTCCCAGATCGGGCTCTTTTTGGGCACAGTTCCATGGAGATAAGCGGTAGCAGGATGATGATGTGGGGTTTTGTGTGTTTGCAGTTGAACTACAGCTACTAAAATATCTCCCAGCAGATTGTCAGAGTGTGGTGTATCTGTCTTTCCTGAGAACAGGGTTGGGATTGGAGTCTGACCGGGCAGGAGTGAGAAAATTCCCCGACGCCCGTCCCTGATCAAACCACCTCAGCAAACAGAGAGGCTCTGTCTCTGCAGGATGGTTCTGCCTCACGCTGCTGGTTCAGATTCTGTGTTTTCCCAGTTGCAGTCACGCTCTGGGCCACCCACAGCGCTCTTTTTAGTGGTTTTCAGGGCGGCGTGTGGCTGCTGTCGTGACACCCACGGGGGCTGGTGGGTGCTGCTCCCTGTCTGTACCTGAGCTGCTCTCCTGCTGTGAACACTGAGGTTTTATTTGCAGGAGCCCCAAATTCTTCACATTTTTATAGAATCCTAGAATGGTCAGAGTTGGAAGGGACCTTCAAGATCATCAAGTTCCAACCCCCCTGCCCTGGGCAGGGACACCTCTCCCTACAGCAGGTTGCTCCAAGCCCCATCCAGCCTGGCCTTAAACACTTCCAGGGATGGGGCATCAACAACTTCCCTGGGCAACCTGTTCCAGTGCCTCCCCACCCTCACAGCAAAGAACTTCTTCCTAAGATCTCATCTAAATCTCCCCTCTTCCAATTTCAAACCATTCCCCCTCGTCCTGTCACTAGACTTCCTGACCAAGAGTCCCTCCCCAGCTCTCCTGGAGCTCCCTTCAGATCCTGGAAGGCTGCTCTAAGGTCTCCCCAGAGCCTTCTCTTCTCCAGGCTGAACAGCCCCAGCTCTCTCAGCCTGTCCTCACAGCAGAGGGGCTCCAGCCCTCTGATCACCTTGGTGGCCCTGCGCTGGACCTGTTTCAACAGTTCCATGTCCTTTCTGTGTTGAGGACTCCAGAGCTGGATACAGGACTGCAGGTGGGGTCTCACAAGCGCCCAGTAGATGGCTGCTGTCCTACCTGCCTGCTGGATGTGACTCTCTCTTTCTTTTTACAGCGCTGTTGCCCCACAAGGCAAGAATCCTCCAGCCAGCTCCTGATTTCAGACCAGACTGGCCGTCCTCTGCTGCCTTTCAAGCCCAGCTCTGTCTTCTCCAGCCACGGGGAGGAGGGAGAAACCACCCACTCGATCTGTGAAGCTGCACAGAGGCCCCAGCCTTCCCAGTAACAAGGTGCTGCACCTGAGCAGGTGAATCCTGCCACCATGGTCAGAACTTTGTGGGGTGCTTTGGGGAGCAGTCCTGTCCCTTCCCACAGCACTCTGCCAAAAGGGAAATGGGGTGGTGTGTTTGTCCTTCCCAGTTCTTGGGGTTTTTTTTCCCGTAGCAGACTGTTTTGGGGCGTTTTTCTCTCTACCTCTTGGCCACAGAAGTATCTCAGAAAAACTAGGTCTTGCTTTCAGTATTTTGTCGATGGCTGTCGATGTGGTGCAGGCACACTTTGGCTTTGTTGGGGAGGCATTCTCTGCGAGGAGAGTTTTTCATGTGTGTGCCAGGGAGTTGCTGAATTTGGTCTTAGTGAGAACAAGAATAAAAAGGAAAAATAAAGAAAAAGAAAAAAGGAAAAAAACAAACAACCCACAAACCAACAAGAAAGTTCTGTCTAAAACTTTCCCCTCTTGCTCACTCAGGCTGGGGGGTCTTGGAGCCTGCTGGCTCGGTGTGTTTCAAAGGGCATGGAGCAAAACAAAGACAACACAGAGTTGGAGCCTTTTAAGTAGAGGAAAAGAAGCTGTCCTGATCTTCAAAAAAAAACAACCAGAAAAGGGACTTTCTTCATCCCCTGTCGAGCAGTGGGAAGCAGAGCTGTACACACGGCTTTGGAGGGCACTTTAAAAAGGATGCAACCTCAGTGTTACTCTCTCCTGGAACCAACAGTTCTGTTCTCCTGAAGAATTTACCAAGGATGCAGGGATCAAAGTAGAGCTGGACTTGGTGTCCAAAGGAATTACTGTGCTGGGGGTACCAGGTGTTTTCCGGAATAATGGCATGGGAGGTGAGAGGGGATCTGTTTGAATCCGTGACCTCCCTTCTTTCCCTGAAATGTTTTGCTGAACATTAAGGAATTGGGAAAGAACCAAGTGAGCTGCTGCTCAGTGACCCCTCTTAGCAAGCTGTGTCCTGTTCAGAGGGTGGACATCAAGCAGCAGACGTTCTGCCACCCCAAACCCACGCTCTGCAGTTTGCAGCCTGCTCTGCTTCCATCTCACTTGCTTCTCCATCACCTCCCTCGGTTTCTTACCCCTGCCCGGCTGCACAAACCCCCCTGGGTGGATTGTATGAACCATCTTGATGTAGTGCTGGCTCCTGGGGGATGGAGGAGGAGGAGGAAGGGAGGTACAGACAGCCTGAGAAACCAGCTGGAATCTGCTGGAGGAGGAGGAGGGTTGGTCTGTTCACGGATGATGTCCACTTGCTTCTTCTCACCCATGAGTTCCACCTCCTTTGCTGCAGTGGGGGTCCTGTGTGGGTCACTGCCAGCTGCTCTCCTTGTTTGTGGGGTGACAAGTGGCAGGAGGGGCTGGGCACTTGGGGTGGGCAACCAGAAGCTTTTGGCTTTCAGTGGTGGTGGCATCTTCTCAGTAAAAGAAGCAAAGAGCAGCAGGCAGGGGCTGCCCAGACCCCAAGGGGAGGGTGGAAAGGCAGCCGTGACTTATTTGAAGGAAAGGAGACCTGACTTATTGGAAGCTCTAAGCAGAGATGCAAAATCTTGGCCCCTGGTTCCTGCAGCTCCCCTGGGGATGAGATGGGGCGAGAAGGTCCCCACTTCCACTCACACCAGCGTGGAGTCCTTGCCTGAAGCTCCAGCTTTACGTGACAGCACGTTCCTCATCTCCTGCGTGACACCACTCCAGGGTTTTCCCTGCACCTGCAGCAGCCCTGACTCTGCTGACAGTGTCCTGTGTGTCCGGGACAGGTTGTAGCTCTCGGGGCTGCCCGAGGAGGTGATGTTGCTGCTGGCCGGAGAGCCTAGCTGGGATTTACGTTCCAGGAAAGGAGGGAAGGAAAATTCCCGATGGATTTCAGGCCGGGGCCGGGGTACGGCCACGTTTTTGTTGTTGAGGTCACTGGTGGAGGATTCGCCCTGCTGGGCAGAGTCGTTCTCATACAAGGTGTGAGAAACCTCGGGGCGGCTGCGGTGTGAAATCTGGGAAGCCCGAACCAGGGTGTGGGTCACCGTGATGAGCAGGACGATGATGCCAGAGGAGAGGATACAAGCACTGGCGATGCCAGCCTCCAGGTCAAACAGCAGCAGCATGTAGATGGCGAGAGCTGGAAGGAAAGGAGAGTGCAGAACGTCTTTAGAGGAACCAGGAGAGCAGCCTTGAGGAGAAGGACTTGGGAGTGCTCCTGGATGAGAAGCTCCCCAGGAGCCGGCAGTGCGCGCTGGCAGCCCAGAAACCAACCCCAGCCTGGGCTGCAGCAAAAGGGTGAGCAGCAAGGCCAGGGAGGGGATTCTCCCCCTCTGCTCTGTGCTCCTGAGACCCCACCTGGAGTCCTGTGTCCAGCTCTGGAGTCCTCAACACAGAAAGGACATGGAACTGTTGGAACAGGTCCAGCACAGGGCCACCAAGATGCTCAGAGGATGGAGCAGCTCTGCTGTGAGGACAGGCTGAGAGAGCTGGGGCTGTTCAGCCTGGAGAAGAGAAGGCTCCGGGGAGACCTGAGAGCAGCCTTCCAGGATCTGAAGGGAGCTCCAGGAGAGCTGGGGAGGGACTCTTGGTCAGGGAGTAGAGGGACAGGCCGAGGGGGAATTAAATTGGAAGAGGGNTGCAATCCTCAGGCCAGAAGAGCTCTGGAGAGGGCTGGTTGCTGAGAAGGGAAAGTTCACGCTCCGGGAATGAGCTGGCAAAGCCATTTGCAAAACAAACCTGGTGCTGAAGGAGAAACTCAGCAGCTCAGGAGTGCTCAGTGACCAACCCAGAACCCAGCGTGCATGGGCTAGGCTGGAAATGCCCAGTTCCTACTGGGTTGTGCTGGTGGGAAATAAGCACTTGCCTGTTAAGTAGACTGAGACCCCGCAGCAGAACAAGCCGATGGCGACGTGGCGAACGGTCCGGCTGTCCAGGAGGAACCAGTCTGCCCTGCAAAATGGGTGAGAAAAACACAGGTCTGAGTAGTCTCTGGGCTCCTCAGAGGAAAAATGCTGATGCTGAGAAACAGAAAATCTGGTTTTGCATAGAGAAAAGGTTCAGAGTTGAGCCACAAGCCCAGGGACTGCTGCTGGACTGGGATTTCCCCCAGGTTACTGGGCTGCAGGGCCCGGGGCTGCATCGTTCCCTCTCTGGAACAGGAGATTTTGAGATGGCTTGGAATTTCATACTCTCCCTGCCTGGTTGGGGCTTTGCTTCGGGAACCAGATGGGAGCAGGGGCTGGGGAGGGATAAATGGTCCAGAGGCGTTTTTGTAGGTGATTTTGCCCTTGTCCAGCAAACCCTGGAGAGAACAAAACCCAGGCGTGTCGAGCCTCTCTCCCCCTTAAAGAAAGGATGACAAGTAAAGTGCTGGCATGTTGAATTGAGCAAGGCCAGGTTCCCTCTTCCCCCTTGGGATTGGGTTTCTGTGCTCAGCTCAGATTGCAAGCCTTTTGTCTGGAGGAGGCTGGGGACTTGAATTGAGCTTAAAACACATGAAAAGACCAGTTCCTTTCCAGCAGAGCCTTTGTTTCCCACCCAGCACCATCCCCAGCGCCTGCTGCCTGCACTTTCCAGGGCTCACTCTCTGCCGGGCCACTGACAGCTCAGCTTGGGCATTTTTGGGAGCCAGATTGACCTGGCAAACCTCAGTCCTCGCCGGGCTTGGATGCTGCTGTCACCAGAGGATGCCTCTGCTAATTGGGAAAGCGGGATGAGGTCGTTAGGGAGGGCAGCGTAGTGTGGCAGACGGGTGCCAGGCGACTCGGGCAAGGGGGGTAGTTTGGAAAGGTGAGCTCTCCGAGAGGTGCTGTGATACTGGGAAGCTGCAAAGAGTCCCTGGCAACAACTGGGAGTGCATAAGGTCCTGCCATCCACCTCCAAAAGTCCGAGGGAAACGGTTGGAAATGTGCCCTGGCTTGGAAAGACCAGCCGAAGGGGCAGCACTGCCAGGATCAGCTCCTTCCACCCTGTGGGGTGAATTTAGCAGCCAAGGATGCTCTGCCGTGGGCTGGACACCCACCCCTCAGCATGGCCTGGCCCCCTCCCCTCCACCCAGGCTTCTGGTAGCCCTTTGGCCATTGCCACCCACTCGGGGAGCCCGTTAATAGACCCTGGACCCACTCCCGGGGGAAGAGCAGCCGCTTTGTTTTATTAATTACCTGATGGGGGGGGAGGGGGGAGATTAGCAGGGAGGAGGAGGAGGAGGAGGAGGACTTTGTTTGGAGCTGGCTGGGACTATTGAGCACACAGGGGCTGAGAAGCAGAGCAGTAATTCAGTGTGACAGGCCCAACGTGGGAAAGGTCCCTGGGACGTGAGCAGGTCCCCTAATGAAAGCCAGCACCCCGTGGGGCCACCGGGAGGTGGTGGCTAATGGCATCCCACGTCGTGGTGGAGGAGAGGGGCTGTGTCCTACCAGCATCCCACTGTCCCCAAAACCTGCCTTTTTCCTCCCAAAGATGAGCATAACCTTCAAGCCACGCTTGGGGAAACTGAGGCACGGCCAGGCTGAGTGATCTGCTTCAAATCCCAGGGCACCAACCCAGGCTTCCCAACGCCTCGTGCCACCTGCTGCAAAGCCAAAACCAGCCCCTCGCTTTGCCAGGGGCTCTGAAGGAGGGTGGAGAAATAGGATTTAAAGTGGGAATTGTTTGGGAAGAGCTTTCCCACTCCGTGAGAGGCACCAGCAGGACCCGTGGCTGTGCTGGGGGAACGACTGCTGTGTCCTGGAAGCCCTTGAAGAAGTCACCGTGGTGGGGACACGGGCTGTTCCCTCCCTCCACCTGTGACTCTGCATCCCATTAGCGCTGCTCCCGTTGGAAGCTGGGGATTTTCAAAGCTGAACCTCGCGATTTTGGAAAATCCAGCCCAAATGGGGTGCCAGATCTCAGGCAGGTTTTTCCAGCTGGTGGGGAATTTCCTGCCGTGGAAGGTTTTCCAGCAGAAACTCCGCTCCCTGGGGAAGCAGGGAAGTTTGCTGCGGGATCTTTGCCTTCATTAACGAGCGGATTAAGCGTTGGCTTCGCTTGGAAGATGCTGAGAGGAGACACCGCCGCTTGCTGGAGTGGCTTTGTCTAATTAGGGATAAAACTAACTCCTTTCCTTTAAATGAGTTTGGAATTATCCCACGGGGACCAGTGCTTGAGCTACACAGAGAGACCTCGGCCTCCAGACAAGTTTTCATCCAAACGGGCTTAAATCTGATTATTCCCAAATTGTTTTTACCTTGCAACCCGGGAGTGGGGCTGGTGCTGGGCAGAGGAGCCCCCAGCCCAGGTCTGGGTGGGGGAAGGAGAAGGAGGAATTGCTTCAGGAACAGGTTTGCAGGTGTAAATGTGCTGGTAATGATTAAGTCAACACGTGTCTGTGGTTAATGATCCCAGGCCTGGGCTCCTTTTGGTGCTGCCTGAGTGGCCCGTGCCATCGCCCTGGGCAGTGACCCCAAGAACCCAGCTCTCCCACTGCAAAGGGACAGATTTTGGGTGCTCCTGGGCATCGTGGACAGGCTCAGCATGACCTCCTGGACAAATCTCAGGTGGTCCTGGGCATCCTGGCCCTGTCCCCGAGCTGGGCT
Source organism: Thinocorus orbignyianus (assembly GCA_013400375.1). Classification (NCBI taxonomy): domain Eukaryota; kingdom Metazoa; phylum Chordata; class Aves; order Ciconiiformes; family Thinocoridae; genus Thinocorus; species Thinocorus orbignyianus. The sequence goes on from VXBW01007845.1 coordinate 34,390, forward strand.
GGCAGCTGGGGTGACCCCACAAACCTGGAGAGGGACCCTGATGGGTGCACTGGCTTTTCACGGGGATATTAGCAGGGCAATTAATTAGTGTGTATTAGTGCAGGTGGAGGGGCTGCTGTGAACTTGCTCCTGGTCAATACAGTCATCAAGAGCAGCTTGCATCCCAAATTTAGGGGCATATTTACTTCCTGGGGTTCATCAGAGGTGAGTTTAGTGATACCCAAGTGCAGCACCGTTCGCCCCCTGCAGCCCCCTTTCTCAGGGACTGGGATTTGGGGGGACAAAGGACAGATTTTGGGGTGCAAGGGCAGGACTGGATGCGAGTCCACGCTGCGGGGACGGGTCCTGGGGCAGTGGTGCTGCACCCCTCACCCTCCCTACACCCCCCGAACCCTCCTTGGACCCTTTGTCCCCCCAAATCCCTCCAGCCCCCTGGTATCTGAGACATCCCCCTCCATGCCCCAAGCCTTCCCTGCATCCCAACAACATCCCTGGGGCTCCAGTGCCCCCCAAGCCCCAGTGTCCCATAACCCTCCCGCACCTCCAAGCCCCGGTGCCCCTCTAAGCCTCTGGTACCCCCCAATCCCCGGTGCCCCCGTAGCCCTCCGGTACCCCCCCGCGGCTCTCACCGGTCGGTCCCGGGCTGTCCCCGACACAGCTCGGTGCTGAAGTAGCCGTGGAGGAGGCAGAGTAAGAGGCAGCTCACGTTGAGGACCAGGCAGATCGCTGCCAGCACCGCCGACACCGGTAACAGCACGGCGGCAGCCTCCTCCGGTAAAGCCCCGCGACCGGGACCGGGACCGGGACCGGGTCGCCCCGACGGCAGCTGGAAGATGAGGCTGGAGGCGAGCAGAGCCATGGCAGCGGCCAGGGTACCGAAAAGCAGCAGCACCGTCAGGGCTCGTTGCGGGTAAGCGGCGGGCATCACGGGGCCGGTACCGGGAACCGGGGAGGGGACACCGGGAACCGAGGAGAAGGCACCGGGAATCGGGAGAACACCGGGAATCGGGAGGGCACCGGGCCGGCAGAGTTGCGTGTCCTCCGATATTCCCGTACCTGGATGTTGCACCGGGAACCGGGAGCTCCACCCGGGCCTTCGCCTCCCTCCCCGGTCCAGTCCCTCACCGCCCGGGGCTGCAGCCGAGCGGATCCCCCGGGACCGGGACCCCCCGCCCCGGGCAGCGCCGGGGAGGCTCCGCCCAGCATTCACCCTCCCCCGACGGGGCCCCGGGGGCCTTGGAGAGGGGAGTTTGGGGGGATGGAGGGAGGGAACAGGGCAGGGGTTCCAGGGCAGGGGGTCTCCATGGACTAGGGGCAGGAGGATGGAGAAATGAGGAGACAGGGGGATGGAGGGAGAGGGGGATGGAGAGGTGAGGAAACGAGGAGATGGAGGGACAGGGGGACAGGTGGGTGCTGCAGCTGCTCTGAGTGGGACACCCCACCGGCTCCCCTCATCTCTCCCCATTCCCAGGGACAACCCTGTCTTTCCTGCTCCTGGGAAAACCCTGGGATCAGTGCAACCGCCATAACCTTGGCCTTGGAGGGGAGCGAGGGGGGATGAGGACGGTGAGGAGGGGACACCGTGGTGGCCTCATCCTGCTTTGCCCCAGGGAGGAGGCACATTCGGCCTCCACCTGTGGCAGGAGCATCCTTGCCGGGTCAGGAGCGAGCACCCAAAATGTTCCCAATTCCACAAGGCTGAGAAAGGACTCGGGAGGTGCTACCCTGCTGTCACCCACCGGCCCGTGGGGATAGCACCAGTTTCCCGTGTCTTATAAATATCCTGGGAAGCAGAAGCGCCTTTCCCCTCCGGGGATCTGCCCCACCAGCGAATGCCCCCCCTGGGAATCGGGGAGGATTCGAGGAGGATTAATTTAGGAAAACCCACTCTACAGTTCACTCCTTATCTTGGGAAAGACCCTGCGCCGGCGGAGCAGTGGGGGAAACTGAGGCAGAGCTTCCCTCATCGTGGCAGTTTCTTTCTATCCCCCGTGACAAGGGGACGATCAGGATGAGGGGACATTTCCATGCGTGTCCCGGGCATCCCGCCAGTGCCAGGCCAGGGGACCGGCCACGACAGTGTCATCAGCCCCTGGCCCGTGCCCAAGCCCGGCTGTGGGATCTGGGACAGGGTGACCTTTCCGTCTGGCAGAGGAGGAACTGCCCACCGCCACCACCGCTGCCTGGTTTTCCCGTCCCATCCCATCCTATCCTGTCCCGCGTGGGTGGTTCCCGCTGGCAGCCCTCTCCACTCCGGCCGGAGCCGAGCGGGACGGGACAGGGCGGGGGTTATTTTGAAAACTGGCGTGTTGGCCTTGGCAGGCAGCGAGGGTTTGGCTCCCCGGTGGCTTCCAGCATTTTTGGCTGAAGGAGGTGGGGGGGAATGTTGCTCCCCTGGACCCCCTGGTGCTGGCACTCGGCCCAAAGTCCCCCAAAAAAGCTCCCCGTGACGGTGTCCCCATGGCTGGGAGGGTGACAGGGCTCCACCATGTCCTGCAGCTCATCCCAGGGCACCCAGCAGCTCCAGCCCCCCAAAATCCCAGGATTTGGGGGCAGGAAGGGTCTCAAGAGGGAGCTCGAAGCTTTCGAGCTGCTTGCAGGGAGCAGCGGGGACACCCCCTGACCCGGGGTGGGGGGTCCAAGCAGCCCCTGTGCCCAAAGAGGGGGTTCACATGCCACAATGTGGAGCAGCTCAGCCAAGCCAAGCCCCTGGGCACCCCAAAGTGAAGGGGGAGGGGGGATGGGGAGGTTCCCATGCCCTGGGTGGGTAAAGGATCACCCTGTGCACCCCCAAACCCTGGGCTGGGGCAGGATGGGACATGGGGACTTGTCACCTCAGACTCCGCGGGTGCCAGGACGTTGCTCTGCCGATGCTCTCACCCTCATTTCTCCCTCCCACCTCCTCTTCAGGATCAATTAAGATTACGAGTGGGGCTAATTAACAGTCTGCTAATTGCAAGCTGAAGCCCTCTCTAAATCGTGAGCTTTAAAAGCAGCTTCAAGAAAGATGCCGTGTCCTTTCTGCCAGCTCAGCCTATGCCAAAATCCTCATCCCCATCTCTCCCAGAGCTGGGACTGGGACCAGCACCCCTGGAGTGGGGTGGGTGGAAGGAAACGTCCCCGCCGTGGGGCTAGTGTGGGAGCTGATTTCCAGTGGAGGCCCGTGGTAACCCCCTTCCTACCTGGTGCCGGGGCGGCTCTGCTCACGTCACGGGAGCTTGGGAATTGCATCAGTTACCCCTGGCTGCTGTAAACACGTGTGTTCCCCACGGGAACCCCACAGCAAGTGGCTCCTGGACAGTTCTTCACGAGGCCACAGGGAGTGGGACCCCCAGCACAGAACCCACCCATGGTGGGCTCGGGGGAGTGGGGACAGAGCGTGGAGGTCACGGTCATGCTGGTGGCTGCAGCGTGGCTTTGTCCCCCTCCCACCACAACAGAGGTCACAAAGGACAGATGAGCAGGGGTGTGATCTTTCTCCAGGGTGGATTTTGGGACCAGGTTTGGACCCAGACACAGAGGCAGGGCACAGCAGCATCCCTCCATCTCCGGTTCTTGCTCCTCCCTCTGGGAAAAGCACCTTCTCAGCCCCGCTGTTCCGTGTTCTCCAGCCAAACTGCTGGATCCCAGCTCTGCTGTGTCCAGCTCTGGATCCTCAACAGAGAAAGGACATGGACCTGGTGGAATGGGACACCAAGATGCTCAGAGGGCTGGAGCACCTCTGCTGTGAGGACAGGCTGAGAGAGCTGGGGCTGTTCAGCCTGGAGAAGA
>VXBW01007846.1:0-21796 GCA_013400375.1 Thinocorus orbignyianus
CGCCGCCCCGTTGGGCAGGCACGGGCAGTGGGGCTGGCGGCGGGGAGGCCGGCTAGCGCTGCCCGGCTCCGCTGCCCGCTGCTGCCTTCCGCCGCCGCGGTGGTCTGTGCGGCTCTGCCAGCGCCCGCGGCCTTACGGGGTAGTTTAGGATGGGCTTTGTGAGTTTGGTTTTGGTTTTTCCCAGAAATTAGTAAATAATTTGCAAGAAGAAGAATAGGAAGGTCTTGGCTCTCTTTGTGACTCTCTGGGTGACAAGGAGTGGGTCGGGGTGGCCAGGAAGCCCCCCAGCTCTTCTGGAATGGCATCCGGAGCAGCATCCCGTGCATCTCGGTGCGGAGGCCGGCTGAGCTAGCAGGAACCTGTCCATCTGGGCCACATCTCACCCATCTTTTGTTGTCACTCCTCTCCCTGCTTTTTTGTAATTGCTTGTGGGGTACGAATTGCCTGCAGAGGCCTAGGGAACAGCAAGGATACACCTTGCACCTGCATCACTGCTCACGGCTGTTTTACTGGTGCTGACAACCCTGGGAAGGAGCACTGCTGTGATAAATGTAAAACCACTGCCCTTCCCTGGAAGGTGTTATCTCGGTGCACTTCCTGAAGTACCAGAAACTTGAATGAAGATGGCTGCATGCGGGCAGGCACGTGGAAAACCCTGTTTTTACCTCAGAACTGTTAGCCTGGCTGTATGAGGGATGGAGCACCTCTCTGAGGACAGGCTGAGAGAGCTGGGGCTGTTCAGCCTGGAGAACAGAAGGCTCCGGGGAGACCTGATAGCAGCCTTCCAGTATCTGAAGGGAGCCTACAGGAGAGCTGTGGAGGGACTCTGTCAGGAAGTCTAGTGACAGGACAAGGGGTAATGGTTTTAAATTGGAAGAGGGGAGATTTGGATTAGATATCAGGAAGAAATTCTTTACTGTGAGGGTGGTGAAGCACTGGAACCAGGCTTGTGGCTGCCCCATCCCTGGAAGTGTTCAAGGCCAGGCTGGATGGGGCTTTGAGCAACCTGCTCTAGCAGGAGGTGTCCCTGCCCATGGCAGGTGGGTTGGAACTAGATGATCTTTGAGGTCCCTTCCAACTCTAACCGTTCCATGATTCTATGAGTAGCAGATAACATGAATAGATGGTCTGTACTATCCTTTAAAGTTTTGTAGGCCACCAGAATGTGAAAATAGGGCAGATCCTCATGTGACAGATCACAAACCCTTCTGAAACTTTATGGATAGGAGAAGATTTTTAAGAGATTCTGATAATTAATTAGATTTTTAAAATCACCTATTTAGACAGGAATGTTTGTGACCGATAATAAAATTGAAAGTATTATCACCTGGCAAAATAGAAGAATTGCTAAAGTCTCTATCTTCTCTTTGGTGGGACCGTGGCTAATAGCATTCAGCAGCAGGGATTAACTACATTGAAAAGCGAATCCTAAGAAGCTGTGCTTAAGGTCCCAAACAAAACCAGCCTCCAAGCATGATAATACCATGTGCCTTTCCATTTAGCCCAACACTGCTTGCTTCAATATTAGTAAAAGAGAAAGGTGGAGAGTATCAGCCTATTAACTTCAGGCCTATGCAAATGGAAAGCTATACACATATCAGGAATTCAAAAAAAGCCCCAAGCCCACATCTCAAAGTCATAATTGTACCAATTGCCAGTGCAGACAGGCCCCAGTTCAATAAGCTTCCTCTTTCTTTAAATATGAATGTAATTAAAAGAAACCAATATAATTATACTGGTCATAGCTCACTGCAGACACTTTCGTGCTAGAATGGCTTACGTCTCTGCTCGTTTGCATCCACGTTAGGTGGCTTAAACCATTTCTGTTGTATTGGTAGAAGGATCATGACAAAATCCTGTGAAGATTCATCCAAGTGGTCGCTTTCCATGGTTTGTCTCTAGAAATTAAGCCACAGAAGAGGCTGCAAGAGATTGGCTGTGCCACAAACTTACTGTTTCATGATCCTTGGACAAATATTTGTGCTCTTTCTTCCTTCTTTAAGTGAGGTGGTATCTCTAAGATGTTTATGAGACACCACTACAACCAAAGCGAGTCTCAAATGAGCAAATCCCCTGGCAGAGGTGCTGATCTGCTAAGAGTTAGCACAGCCGATGGAGAGCAGCAACACTCTTCTCAGTCCAAAGTGCTACATGTCAATGACTGGTCTCAGAGCCACTTTGACCTCTGTGTCACATTGGGTGATGTGAAATAAAAATAACGTGTTTTTTCCTCACTGGCTTACTTCTTTCAATATGCTTTTGTGCACAGTACCATTACATCCCATGGAAATAATATATAGGTTCTATACAGGATCTAATAGTTTCCTGTTTAGGAAGCTGGCAGCACGTGTTAAAATGGATCAAGATGAGAGCTGTTAAGCTTCATGAGATGTAAACCACCTCCCGATAACGAGCAGGGCAACTTCATTGTTCAAGAAGTTTATGCCAAGGCTACTTCTGAGGGTCATTCAGGCCCTCTACGTTTGCACTGTGGTGATTCTCCCATTCAGGAAGAAAAATGATCTCAAAGTTTTCCTGAGCAACTGGGCTCCTTGTGCCTGAGGAACAGGCCCAATAAATCATACACATTTTTACACACCTGCTGAGAGAATATTTGCATTAGTATTCCTTTGATCTCCTTAGTTAATCCAGAGTCCAATAATTCCTATTCCAGATCCATTGTCCCAGCCAGTTGGTGCTGCTTGGCTGTGACTGTTGCCTCCTAACGTTTCTCCTCCTCGAGCTGGTGCTTCTTGCAAGAGATCACTGGTGAAAAGGCAAGCTGACTCCAGATCTTCTAACATAATTATCATTTGGCAAGGGGTAGTGGTGCTTTATGGAAGTCAAAGATCTAATTCTAAAACTCTAGTTCTAAATTCTCCAATTCTGATACTGCCTCATTTGCAAAGGAGTGCCGATGGACGCATGAACACAGCAGTTCTGCCATCTGAAATCATGTGAAAATACATGAACAGCAAGGAACATTAATGTTTTTATCTCAAGACTACTTTTTTTTTTTTTTTGCTGGTTTGTGCCCTAAAGTTTAAACCTTTACACAGAACATGGGGCAGAGGAAAACTGTAAAAAGCAGAAGCGTTTCTGTGGCCTGGTGTGTAGGAGCTGATAGTTTTGCACATACTGAACTACTTTAAAGTTTCTACCATGAAAACCAGGCCTGAAAGGAAGGAAAAGGCAGGCATTTATTCCCAGCTGTTGTCTAGAGCTAACAAATTTAGTAAAAGGCGAGTTATGAGGAAGTTCTGATTACATGGCGTATTCCTGTAAAGGTTTTCCTTCATCTCTGCATGCTAAGGCCTGCACAGGGTTCCATACTCCAGTGGGTTTCTTCTGCGACCTTTGACGATAGAAATTAAATGAATTTACACAGACCATAGAATTTTTTACGGAAACAGTATATGTTTCTTCTCTTGTTCATGCTGTGCCACATCCCTTCTGATACTTTACAAACACGCCTTCTTCTGCAAACCTTATTGAAATCCAAATCTGGTTTAAATTACAATCCACACGACAGGTGCAGTCACCCAGATCACTTGGATAACATGAGCCACCTTCAGCTTCACACACAGAGGCTTTGCCCACAGAATATTCACATATTGTGCAGAACAGCACAATATGACTCCTCTGGAAAAAAAAGAAGAAAAAAAAAAGTATGTAGCTGCACAGGAAGTTTCAAAACCCCTATTTAGTAATTTTGCTCTTTTGCAAACAAGAGCATACTTTGGGAAAAGTCACACGGGTTGGATGTCGTATTGCAAAGCAAGAGTAAGACTATGATTTCTGTTAGATACGTCTTTTCAAATACTTCAAATTTTACAACAGCCTTTGTACCTATTTACTTGAAAACTAGTAGAAATGTTAAGGAACTTTTTGGTTCAACTTCTTGTCAATGCAAGGCAAGCTGAACTTGGATGAAAACATCAGCTGTGTATTTTTAACCTTTTTTAAAAATCCTTTTGTTTTCCACTTTCTTTAGAGATAATGGAGAAAGGCCTCTCCAATGACAGAACTGTTCTTCTAAACAATGTATTGCTGAGTAGGAACAGAAAATCCAACTGAATGACAAAACCAGAGTTTTATTTTATTCATTTAAAATTATCCTCTCTCTTCAGATCATCCCCTGCGTACCTCACAACTGAACACTTCTAGCACAGACAAAAACAGATGGAGAGTCCCAAGAAGGACAGACCACCTGGCTGGCAGCAAAGCCTGACCAAGAGATAGCTGCAGAGTGGGGACCTCATTCTCCCCAGCTCCCAAAATAACATCGTGAAACACCTTGGTGTGACTCCTCACACACAATTTTTGAGAAAGTCACAGCATATAAAGAGCCAGACCTTATAAAGCTCCTGCCCACTTGAGCGCTGTGGCTGCTGGAAGAGGTAAGAAAAGGAACCTTCATCAATTCCATGAGCTTCAGAAGACAGAGGAAGTGGGGCAGCACACCTCCCCTTGGGGCAAGAAGGCTGCTGCTCTGTGCTGCCACTTTCTCTTGCAAATTTTGCTGCCTGTGAAGGACACCGCTTACTTCCCAGTAGTTTTGGCTGGAAGGCAGATGATTTCAGAGCTCGCTTTGACAATGGAGAGATGCAGTGTCATCACTGGACCTCCAGATTTTGTCCCTTTCTCCTCCGTCCCAAGGAATAAGATAATTGTTTCTTCAAGTAAAAATTAAAAGAATATTACAGTGAAAATGGCACAACAAAAACGAGCTTGTCAGTCAAACCCAAAGCTACTATTAGGCTATTTTTAACGAGCTTGGAAAGCTTTTCTCAACAAAAATGTTACATTTCCAGCTCAAAACAAGAGCAAAGCATCTGCAGAGACAGGGCACCTGGGCACATGTACTTATGATGGAGCTGCTGGTGATTCAGACTGTCAGTGCTGCTTTCGAACACTTCTAGCCGTACAGCAGAGAGGTTGTTTGCAGCGCACTCAGAAGAAGCGCTGGCCGTATTTGCCCTTCTCACAAGGCTACAGTACAAGTTTGTGCGCAGCCCAAATGAAAACAATTCTCAGTTGCTTCTAAGATGCAGACTCATAACCAATTTTTACCTCTGGTGTCTTATTTGAAATCTTCAGGAGATACTTCAAATAGTTCCTTAAAATCATTTCTGGAAGAGAAAGACTCCGTGCAAAGAAATGAGACTTAGCATGTCTGCAAATAGTAACAATGCATGGAATGTGCTTTGCTTTACCTTTCTGGCTGGATTTGCCCTGATTGCGTCAAGTAATTGCAATATATTGCTAGCTTTCCTCTACAAGTAGTGAGCATTATCTAGAGAACAGGGTTTCTGAAGGCCATTTGTCCTTTTCAGCATGGACGAGTGGCTGGCTAGTCTCGGTGTGTAAGTGGTAACTGCAGAGAAGCAGCAGCCAGACAAGGTAACCTCAGCTGACTAAAGAAAGTGGTCTGGGAGAGGCAGGGAGGGAGCAGGAATGGCACCAGTGCTGCTGCAGTGATTTCCTTGCCAGGCTTTATGCACAAACCAACTGATTTTTGTTGACATGTGAACCCTGCAGACAATTCCATCATTTCTAGAGCTGATATGTTCTTAAATCGGGGTCAGTAGCTACACAGTGCTTTTATCCATAGGTTGGGTAACATTAAAATCTGTACCCTTTTTGAAGAATTAACAGATATATGGTAAAGTATACAAGACAATGTATTTCCATAGCAAAAGCATATACCCGCACTGCTCAGCTCACGAAGTAGGCAAAATTGATGAAGATACAGCAGTATGGACTTTTCTTCTGATGATCAGTATGCCACAAACATTTTTTGTTGTTGTTGTTTTTTGTGGTGGGTTTTTTGTTGTTTTTTTTTCAGTGATCCCCGTTATAGAAAGTAACCGTTTCATGGTAATGGAATTTATTTACTATTATGACATGTGATTCCTTTAGCATCTTACTCCTTATAAGTACATAACTTCTTTACGTGCCTCTGCAAAGCTCTTAATGCAGAGTTTCAGACAGATGGGAACTGCGTTCAGCTTCAAGAGGAAAAAGTTCAAAAAATGTTCTTCCTGAACTACACTACTTCTGAAACCGCTGACTTGTTGAGTATTTTCTCTGCTGTGTAGGACATGCAGCACAACATCCATTCATTTCTTAAACTTTCCAAAAACCCCAAATGCTGCCATCCACCTTCACAGACACTCTCCTCTAAAGGTATTAGTACTCATCCTCCCTCACTCCAGTCTAGAAGCAGATAAGCTTCTGATGCTGACTCTGCTACTAGACTTCTACACCTGAACAGGCAGAATCCAACCAGGCCTAAGGTGATGAAAATTTTCTGAGATTCCCTTCCTTCCTATTTTAGTCAGGCCAGAAGATTCAACAAGATATGCACCCTCACATCCAGGACTGCTTTAGATAGCCCTCAATGCTACATATGAAAGTGGAAAGATTCCCTGAGCCTGGTATAGTGCTGGGACAGAGCTACTACTCCCTTACCTGTATGTTTTCTGAAAATACACAATATATACAAACATCACTCTGACTTGTACTCTGATCCGTTATACAGGAACCCTATCTATACCTGCAACACAGGCTAAGCCATCTGCTTCTGAATATGGAGAGGACAGCTTAAAACCAACACAGTTCCTAATATTAGAAATCCTAGCACAGTGCCATCTCCACAAAAGAGGACAATAGTGTGAATTCATGGGATGCTGATATCCAGAGAAATAGGAGATGCCGGACACGTCACTCTATCTGGTGACAACACAGGACCGACCATGATGTTTACACTACATACAAGAGTTACAGGAACTGCTGCTGGAGGAAATAACCATTAGCTTACCAGCTTCAGAAAGGAACTTGCAGAGTTTGACAGGACAGTCTTGCCCTTTCACTGCGTGCAGCCAAGTGTATATGGTTGTCACTGAGCAGTGTCCATCTCACCCCTGACAATGCAGTGGTAGACAACAGAGCGTTTCTCAGTCATTTGGGGAATTGTTCACATATTCAGCAACTTCATTAAAATGCTAACTTCCCAATGAGATGTGGTGCTCAAGGAAGATTACAAGTAATAAAAGATATCAGAGCAAATCACTTAAGGGCGGCAAAGAATATACACTCACACCCTGGAAGAGCAGATGAAGCCTCAACGAACTATTATCCTTTCTGTCTCTTTTCTCTCCTTTTTCCCCGTTCAAAGATAAGCTAGAAGGCGACTGTGGCAGCTGTACCTGCTCACTAAATACTAATGCTACTGCTCATTGGTAGCATTATTTAGTGTGAAAGTAATTTTCTAGCCACCACTCCTCTCCCCCCACCCCCAGAATCGTTATCCAGTATATAATATGCACCAGTGGCTGCTGCATTGGTCAAACACCTACCATGATACGTAGCCATCCCAGTCGATTTCTGGTTCGAGGAGAATCACCTCTTAAACGGCCATTCAGAGAGGTGAAGTCATGCTAGTATTCTTAATGAGGCTGCCTCCGGCTTCTATCATAATCATCCTGTTTCTTCTACCATCTTCTTTCCCAGTGCTGTCATCTCCCTTTAAGGGTTCTATTCCAGGACTTGGGAGACTCAGGAAAAGAAACTGAGGCAACCTATGATGTAAGAAATTACATACTTTATATCGACTAAGCCTGTGATACCAAAAGGCATTCAAGGGAATTCCCACTTCTCTCATCTCTTTCCAACAACAGATAGCTGTTTTGAAAATGGCTGAGTTCATCATCACAGGGGGAAAATTTCTACCCCAAGTCACATTGTGCTACTAAAATCCTAGTATTAACTCTTTTATTAACATGCACTTTTACTATACATCTATTTAGGTTTGCACTTTCTTAACTAGAGGCGTTTTGGCTTTCTGTTTTGTCCTTATTTGCCTTTACTCCTTTTTCAGGAGTTCTAGAGAATTTTAAGTCTTTTTACATTATTTTAATTCTCCTTTTTTTTTTTTTCATCATTTACCATGTTTCCATGAACTTAAAGCTTGCTGAAACAAACTAAGTACACTATTGAATATGTTCCAATTTTCACTGAGGCAATCTTGCCACAAAGGAAAGGCGTACTCTTTTCAAAGCCAAAAAGCAAGACAGTTCAGACAAAAAGTCAACTTGGTGACCTCATGTTTTTGTAAGACAAACTTGCATTAAATTGATCTGCAGCACTGAGAGTTTAAACAGTATGTAGTTCAATTTAATGAAAATCTGATGGTTTCCACGAGGGACAAGTGTGGAACTGGGAATGCGGATTCGATTGAGATGATGATATGCATGATATGCATAAAAGCAATTGAGTAGGCTGACATGCCTTAACCAGGTAGGCTTCTGATTAGTCTCTCCAGGGCAGATTTAACCTAACTTTGTCCTAAAGTATGGATAAAAATCAAAACGAATAGCCGCTCCTTTGGTAGGAAATACCGAAGCAGTAAAACTTCCAACAGCCTCTTTGAAGCCGTGGATTCTGATTGTTTGAACTCTTATATAAATTGTCACCATGAAGTCATATAACAAAAGAAATTCTTGATACTATGCTATTTCTTCTATTACAGCATAACGGACCACAGAACAGTTCTAGGGTTTCCAAATATAAGCAAGTGGCTACTTATGGGATTAGATGGATGTCAGGGATGCATAGACTCACATCCATTCACTTTTCACATCTTTTTCCTGTGGCCCATATAGTCTATCACTAACAAAGGTTTTGCATTCAATCCTACAAAATTTTTGGCAAGTATGTATTACCATCTTATCCATCAAACTTAAGGTTTTGAGATATCATTGTTGCTTTACAATTAATACTATTATCTTTATATCACTTCTATCTTGTTAAAAACCTCAACATAAACAGAAATACTTTTGCAACCTCTCCTGCACACCCACTCTTACTGATTTGATAGCTCTTTTGAAATTTATGGAGCACTTAAATGTTTTTAAAGCAATTCATCCTTTTCTATCCTCTAATAATTACATACTCGGATGTGTTGAAGCCACATGAAACAGTTATTTATTTTTATCTGACCCTGCAAAAAAATCCGTTTCTGACCATACTTACACAAGAGTAACTAGCAAAATAATTTTACTTTTGTATGACTAGTAAATTACAGTTTTACATCTCTTTTTTTAAATAAAAAAATTAGAGAAGGGATAGAAAAGAGTCACAAAAATCACCCGAGAATGTGAAAGAAAAAAAAACAAACATAAGAACCATAAAAAGCTCAATCTGTTTAGCTTAAAAAAAAAAAAAAAAAAAAAGATTGAGAAGTAACTTGATTACAGGGTAAAAGCACCTTCCTGGGGAGAAAATACTGAGTACCAGAGAGCTCTTTAATCCATCAGAGAAAAGCATAACAAAAATCAATGACTGGAAGCTGAAGGCAAACAAATGCAAATGTAAATAAGGTAGAAAATTCCTAGCAGCAGGCAAGATTACTACTTGTAATATCCTAGTACTTGGAACCCAAGTCATGGATTGGGGATCCCTCACACTACGTGCTGGTAAAAAACATCCCAAACAAAAAACCAACAAAATCCCAACCCCAAACCAAAAGAAAAACCCCAGAACCCCCAAAACCAGGAAAGAAAAATCAATCCCTGCCAAAAAGTTACAAACCAGGCATAAGATGAAGTCATATAATAAATCAATGATTGTATTATCTGATATGACAGGCAGCAGTTTCAGGCCATGGTTTGACAATGCAAAGCGTTGAGTTGAAATACTGGCTTAAGGTGATTCTGCCCTATCAAGACTGATTCGTCCTGCTCCCACAATTTCTCTGCAGCTGTGAAACTTTGAAAACTGACCCTGTTCACAGGACATCTGAATTTGCTGCATTACTTGTCGGAAAAAGACTGCATAACTAAGAGAAAAATATGCAAAAGCAAAGCATGAAGCTCCTTTGCTTTTCTCACAGCAAATCACTAGCCTGGTCACTAAATCTCAAGCATCATCCACAGATAAGGTAGAAGATCAACAAAAACTGAGACCTAATCCTCCATCGGCAAGAAAAAAAAAACACTTCTTATCATCCTAATCAAGTCTAACACAAAAGATAGAGATAAACTTGTGATTCCTAACACTACTGCTCTGGCACTGGAGTCTACACACCATCCTTGGTGCTTCACAAATGCAACAGGCCACTACAGTTTGGCTGGGAAGAAGATTAAAGGGGCAAGCTGAGAGCAGTATTTTCTGTTGGAAAAGTTTTTGTTACCTATTTTTGAGATCAAGGATCCTACTGATCACTCCTGAAATTCATCCGGGCAAAAACTAGGAGGCCTTAAGAAATATCTCCTCTTGTTTTCCAACAGAAAACATAGGAGAAAAAACCACCTATGATTTCTATTTCCTCGTTTACACATTTACCAGACTATGACAAGACACCACACACCCCCAGCATCTACAGCACTGAGAAACTCCAGAGGAGCTCATTTCTTGGGCTGGAAATGCTGAAGAGAAAACAAATGCTAGAGTAAACTCTCCCCAAATAGTCCCCGAGTCTCAAGGCAAACCGGGTTTACCCACAGCCTTTACCACCCAGCCATCTTCCTTCCCTTCCTCCCTGGAGGTGGCCAGCCTCCTCCTACCGGCTGATGTTCTGCATTTCACCGAGCTGAATATTCACGGTTACAATCAGATATAAAGGCCTTCATTTCTTCTTGTTCCTTGCTAAAAATACTTCAAGCCATAACTAGATTATAAGAATGCTATTTAATTGCAAAGTTAAAATACTTAATACCCTTAATACTTGGCCTCATCCACTCTGCCAAACTTTTCCACAGGACCGCGGCTGCCCTGTGTGTGCAGGACACATGCTGCTCAGGAAATGAATCAGGGTTGTGTATCAAATTAGATTATTTATAGGCTGGTATATGTATTTGCTTTAGAAGTTGTGCAGAGAACAAGACAGACAACTACAGGAAGAGAGCAATGGGCATGTGGTTACGGCAGTTGAACGCCACACAGGAACACTCAGCTCTGTCTCTGCCTTCGCCATCGGCTTCTGTGAATGAGGAGCAAGTCAGACCAAGCACCCTGGCAGAGGGCCACCAACCTTGTCTTCCTCACTTTCTGTGAGTCCAAACCAAAACACCTTGGGCCTTTTGTGTAAAAATGCAAAGCCGCTGATTATAATAGAAGCTTTGGCTTTTGAGGGAGAAACTGAGCTGGAGGCACAAGGTTAAAAGGCAATTAATAACATTAACTTGACTACTGACTAAACAAGTGGCTTGGCTTTCTCCTGTGTCCAACAGGACAGCAGTGCTTTTCTGTTGTTCTGGGAATACACAAAAATTCAACAAACACTGTGAAGCCCTTAGATATCATTGTAATAAGCCTACACAGGGGGGAAAAGAAAAAAAAAAAAGGTATTTCTGATTCTCTACATACAGTGAAAGTTTTGGATCTTTTAACCTGTTAATTATCTTATATTGCTACATATTTGCTTTAAAACATTTACACAATATAAATATGAACACACATAGAGATAGAGCATATCCATTTTTTGCCTTAAACGATATTTTAATGTGGTTTTGCAAAGTCCTTTACAGCTTCTGTTAGGGCTATTTAACTCCAGTTCTCAGTGAAACTGCAACATTGTCATATGGAATAAGACAGGGAACAACACTGAGTGTATAAAAGATACTCTGGTTCACAAAAATAAAAATATCCTCACTCTCAGCTGCATAATATGTCATGTAACCACAGCCACAGAAATAGAAAAGCAACAGGAGAGCTAGTAAAAGTTAATGCTTTTTCCTACTTATTTTATTGGTCTGCATCACAGTGTATCATTATACCGAACCCTTTCAGTAATAGTAGTCTACTAAGAAAATAGCACACTGAAAAATAAAATAAAATAGACATACATTGCGTCCAACCAATACAAAACAAATCTACAAACATTCAAAAATGAGTTCCACCAGTTAGTTTAAAGCCTGAGTTAAGAGACATGCCACAACAATTGAAAACACAGGTGATTATCTCCTCTGTTTTAGATAGAAAGCCATTAAATGTAAAAACGTAACACAATAATCATGGTGATCTTGAGGTTTTGGCACGTGACAACAGAAATATTTTAATGATGTCTGACAACAACCCAAGCACACAGTGCCTGGATGCTACTAAAGGAGGTGTTCATGAGTGTCCAAGACAATACCGTTTTGTAGGATAATTTTCATGAATTAGAATCAAATAGACAGGGGAACAAGACAGAAATTTAGGTTCAGGCCTACAATCGGATCTTCAGAAGCTTGCAAGTCATCCCAAGTCCTACTAACGCAGTCAGGCCCCATGGCTATCAAGGTCCATTTGAACAAATCCAGTGGCAGGATTAGGGCCTAAATACGTAAACAGAAAAAGGATGAAATCAGGTACCACAGCGCACAGTTCTACAGAGACGCCAGCTAGTCCCAGAAAAATAATCTGTCTACACCGTTACAAGACTTTTATTTCTACCACAAAAAGCTGCAGGTACTGGAAAGGCTACAATGATTTCTTACATCAAGAGGTTTATACAGCATTAATTGATCACAGCATATTCCCCTTCAGGCAAACACGAGTACCTGCAGTGCATTTGCTCACCTCCTGTGTGCTGCTGCTTTTTCATATTTATATGTAATTTGTTTTATTATTCTAAATAAAAGAGTGGTCTAAAATCAATAGAGGTGGTAGTTTTTACTTTCATCAGCTCTTCATTTCTAGACCTGTAGATTTTTAGTAGCATGGTGGCAAAAACTAAAATGATTTTTTTACTAGATTTTAAAACACTGTAAAACTGACAGAAAGTAATATTATTTCTATTAAAACATTCACTGTTATGCCTATCCAAAGGCTGTGAGAAGCTCTAGCATGGCAGTGTGTTAGACGAAGTCACTTTTTAGGCTACTGTTTCTCCCTAACATACTAATAAAAGCTGATGGTAGCACATACCTATTATCATACACAATTCCAATGAGAAAATACAGTCTCAAAAAAATTTCTTCTTTGTGAGGAGGTTTGCCTACTGAAATACAGGCTTTAATATGATAGGAACGTGCGACAGCAGCAGTGAAGATGCTACAGGGATATCAAGTTTATGATGGAAGACGCACACAGAGCCATGGGCTACGTTGTGGAGTACCCTCTCATCCAAACTTCAGCAGAAGCACTTTTCAGCCACCCCAGGAAGGGCTCCGTGCCTTCTGCTGCACCTTGCACGGTCATCAGTACTACCTCTTTGAGACAGGTTTTCCAAGAGTACGGAACTGTTCTTCTCTTTACTATGTTAGAGTTACACCTTCCCACATCAGCATGTTACCAGATAAATCAATATAAACACACATTCTGTCAAAAAAAAAAAAAGAAAAAAAAGAAAAAAAAAGAAGAAAGTTCAGGAGAATCAACTCTCTCTGACTACTTTCACTTCTCCTACTTGACAGCTTAAGACGCAACAAGATCCTTTCATACGAAATAAATTAAGAAATTTAAAAATTATTCCAAGAGAAGTGAGGACATGAACATCAGAAATTCATTGAAAGAGATGTTCATTTCTCTATAGCACTGATGGAGAGGTAATGAATCAAATTGTTATTATTACTAGGTGGAAAAAAAATACTGTATACAACACTTTCTATTCACTATGCCCACAGACATTTGCTGAGTGAGACATGACACTGACTTCACTTAGACTACTTACACATGAGGAAACTCATAGATAAGCAAGACAGATGCGATTTCAAAAATTTGCAGGAGAAGGCAATGATTTTGTCATCTTAGTGTTGGTGTTAGCTCAGAATAGATATAAAAATCTTTATTTTCATTTTAACGTTGAATGCCCACTTGCATACCACACACGCCAGCAACTGGTACACAATCAAGAACCTGTAACGCCACACTTAGAATACAGGGTCATATTTTGATTACTTTATTTCAAGAAGTTACAGATTAACGCCTGGCTGTGGCTCAGCAAGTGCTGAGGGACAGGGGGATGCCTGACCTCCTGCCTTGTCTCTCCCCACCACCTGTGAGCATCCAGCCATCAGGATTCCACAGACAAACAGTGCTTTTCACCTCCAGATGTCTGATATGCCAGGAAGCGTGCTTGCTCACAAATCTACAGATTTTTAGAAAGCAGAAGGTGATTTACTGCCTCACTTGCCCATCACTGCTCTTTCACTGAATAACCTGAAACTATTGAAGGGCTATTAATATCAAATTCCTTTCCAAAGAGTTGTATTTCTGAGTAATGGCAATTTTAAAATTTCTCTTCCCCAAGCATACTATAGACTTTAATATTTTAATCTGGACATCTAACTACTAGAGACAATCTTTCTTCTTCCTCTTGCAAAAAAGCATTAACAGTTTATATTTCCACACCTAGCAGAAGTATACACATTATAAAAATAACAAGAAAGAAAATAAAAAGCTGATTATTTGTTAATTTTTTTTCCTTTGGGCTATGCCTCTCTGATCCTAAAGTTGCCTCATCTTTGATTTAAGTAAGAAAAGCCTAGAAACAATTTTAATTCACACCTGTTTGCTACCACGCCCATATGACTGTCCGCCAGTGGAAAACAAGCCAAGAGCAGATGTTATTTCCTCTGCCCCTTCACTGGTCCCCCTTCTCAACCTTTGAGTTCTGGGACATGCTGAAGCAGGAAGGAAAGGATGACTGTGGCTGGTATGGGACCTGGCTATGAAACCCTCAAGCAAACTGAAAGCTTCCTCCTGCTGGGGAGAGTTCTTACATGATCAGGCAGGACCAGAGTAAGGAACTCAATCCATTACATTACTGAAGTACTATGGAGTATAGTTATTAGAGGACTTGACTTAATAATTTAATTGTAAAGAAATTACTGTGCTGGTGCTCATTATTACTGTAAGCCAAATAAAAAGATCAGTGCCTTCCCAACAAGTGCAAAACCTACCTTTTCTTGCTAGCCACCCCTTGGGACATTGCAAATCAAACAGAACAATTAACGTCCGGTCCTTGGTGGCAGATGGGGAAACATTCTAAACAGTATTACATGGGAAGCAATCACAGGAGTGAAAAAAACTCCAAATAATAACAATACAATTATATTTGAGGACACATCATTAAAAGCTTTCATATGAACAACTTAATTGTCAGTGTCACATACAAAGCTGCACAGCTACACCATCATCCTATTGCTCAAACACGTAACTTTAGCATCATCTTAGATCCAAATCCTAAGTTTCATATTGATAATTTGCAGATGCTTTCAGTGCAAACTTTCTGAGATAGTATTTTTCTTAATTCTTCCAATCAGCCGAAGCATTCAATCCAGTTATCATCGTCATCACATTTTGCTTCAGCAACATTTTTCTCTCTGCTTTTAAGAAACACAGCTTGACCTCACTCACATTCATTCAGAAAACTGCTGCAAAGACCCTTTTGCGAGTTGGTCACTTGGAGAACGCATCACTGTCTCTACAGCTCTCCCTGACTTCTCCTCTAATATATGTTACTTGTCTTCACTTTCAAGGCCCTTCCTCGCTTATCACCAGAGCACCTATTGTTCCTTAATTGCTGTGAGGAAGCCAGCTGTGGTTTGCTTGCATTTGAAGCTGGGCCAATTTTTATGAAACATAAAGCTGAAAAGACCTTTAGCTCATACCATCCAATTTGTTTATTTTTGTGTTTGGCTAAAACACCTCCCAAACCCCACACTTCTTACTGAAAAATAAACAAAATATTTTGGAGATGCTTCTTGCATCTCTTCCCTTTGTCTCTCCCACCTGTCATTCAATGTCAGGAGCCCAGCTTCCAGCTCTTCACTCACCCATGTTATATTTTCAGACAAACCTCTTACGCCTTTTCCTGTCTTACAACTTACACTTTAAGGAAACTCCCTTCAATATTTGAAAACATACTTTATTGCTCTTCTTCAAAGCCGTCTCTGAAAAATGGCATCCTGGGGCCTACAGCCCCTGTGAGCAAAATGTGTGATAAGAAGGTATATATACACCACCTAATTTTAAGTATCTGAAGTAAGCAAGAGCGGGTTGTAGGAGATGGATCCTCCCATACACTAAATTGAGAAAGGCTCCTGTTGAGTTATTTTGATGAAGGAACTCCTAAAGTATTCCAAACTGTCCTCTGAAGGAGTCTCTGGATAAGCTCTGGAAATGGTCTAGGGAGATAGGTCTTTTGATTTATGTACATAAATTGGATGCCTGAAGTATGAATGTTCCCCCTCAACTCCTACTATTTCCCTTCTTGTCTGTGTATATTTTCTCTTTTCAACTCTATTATATTTACATTGCAAACATTTAGAATCACAGTTAATCTTTTCAGCTCGTGTTTGTGTGGCAGATAGCATTCCATGCCCAAATAACACTATTTTAAAATCATGCATCCCAGGCAAATGGCATCCTGGGGTGCATCAAGAAGAGTATGACCAGCAGGTCTTGGGAGGTCATCCTGCCCCTCTACTCTGCCCTGGTGAGGCCCCATCTGAAGCACTGTGTCCAGTTCTGGGCTCCCCAGTTCAAGAAGGACATGGATACTGGACAGGATACAGCAGAGGACCAAGGTGATCAGAGGCTTGGAGCATCCCTTTTACAAGGAAAGGGCGAGGGTCTTTTTAGTCTGGAGAACAGAAGGTTGAGGGGGGATCTGGACGACACCTATAAATACTTGAAGGGCAGGTGTTGAGAGGAGGCGACCAGTCTTTTTTCTGTGGTGCCCAGCAAGAGGACAAGGGAAATGGAACTTCTTATGTACAAGTTTGTGCCCATCTAAACATGAGAAGGAACTTCACTTTGAGGGTGGAAGAACACTGGAACAGGCTGCCCAGAGAGGTGGTGGAGTCTATGGCTCTGGAGACATTCAAAACCCACCTGGACAAGTTCCTGTGCAACCTGCTCTAGGAGGACCCGATTCAGCAGGGGGGTTGGACTAGATGATCTCCAGAGGTCCCTTTCAACCCCGTATCATTCTGTGATTCTGTGAATGCAAAAACAGTCTTACAATGCTACACAGTTTTTTATTAAACAGTACTTGATCATGTAATTATCATAGAATTATGCACAAACGGCAGGTAGAAGATCCACAGCTATACAGAACTTAAGCTTCGTTATTTTCTGCATTCCTTAATGCTATAAACAAAGACCTGGAATGTGTTCATGGCTGACATCAGCTGGTTCCCTTCACAGTGCGAATGATGGGCAAATCCTCAAGACAATTTACCACAGTGAAAGAGAGGGGAGAATAAGAGTGATGGGAAGGTATGTGTGGATCCAGGACGCATACAGAACTTTTGTCAAAGCAAACAGGCAAGGGGAAACAAACCATGGAAACCCTTGTCATGTGTGCGACCGATGTCATAAGCTATTTTCTGAAACAATCAATAAGCAAATGGTAAAATATAGGCCTGGAAAGGCAAAAGAAAGAAATACAAGGAGCCCTCTATCCTATATGCAAAGAGATCATGCCCCGCAAAACACGTTTCTCCTTTTTAGACTTACTGGACTTTAAACATACCCTATTACAAGGGAGATTTCAGTAACACGAAGAAGATTCCTAAAGCCCAAAATGAGGAAGTAAAACCCCTCAGTCTATCTTACATGCTAAGAAAACCTCTGAGTCTCCAAAAACATGCTTATTGCTGGGAAAAAGCTTATAAAACATGATGAAGAAACAATGAGCTTCAAGAAGTTATTTGAATCAAATAAGAGTCTCACACAAATTTGGAAATCTAATCCTAGTACAAACAATAAGCAAAAGTCATACCAGGCATCATGTACAAAAGAAACAGAACAGAACAACTGCTGCTGATGATAATCTAGTTCTTGCTCTGGATCTATTAATCCAGATAACAGAAAAGTTATTTCAAAGCACAAAGAAAGAGAAGAATTTCTCCTGAAGCAAGCAAACAAACAGAAAACCCTAAGACATAGACTGTCATAGATCAAAACCTGATGAGAATAAACAAGGCAAAATATCAGATTAAATGATTGATTTAATTACAATAAATTTCATTAATGGCAAAGAGTTAACTACTAAGTGTCTCAAAAGAATGGATTTGGTCCTGCGTTATGGTAGAGTTGTTAGTCATACAGCAACTGGAGTGAGTACCATAACATAAAATCCACAGTTATTTAAGTTACTTGGAATAATGGAAGACTGTTAATCTAACCAAAATGAGTAGGTGGACCCCCAAAACACAAATCAGGCTTAAATGACAGACAACAAACACATGCTAAAATAAACACAAGTGAAAAGTCTGTGTTCTATGAGGTTTCAAATTAAAGGTGCAACTGTAGGGAACTTAGTATACTAAAACTCAATGGGAAGGTAAATTACCTACAAAATGTCCAGGTAAAGTGATGTTACTCACTGACATTTATTCTCCCATAGATTCAGTTCACTCACTCTTATGCTCACTTACTCACATGCACCAAGACTGATCTGTCCAAGTGGTCTGGGCAGGAAAAATTGCGTGCAAAACAGAGGACAAGGGCCATTGGTTGTTAAGTCCTCACCCCATTTCAGGATTTGTTCTCAATTAGCAATAAAACCATATAATTTTAAGCAGAGCCTTTAGGATATCCTTCAGGAATCATCAGCTGTGACAAGACAGTCCTTCACCTCAGGATCTTGCTTAGCTTACCTTCCATAATTCTTAGGCCGTGTTGCTGCCCATTCTCTTCCTCCTTTGGAATATAGGTCTGGAATGTATGCCCACAGTCTCTTCTCCTGCTAAGCTAACAGGAAAAAGAACGGTGTTTGTGATATACTACGACCTTGTTGCCATCCTCCTGCTGTTAGGACGCAAGGTCCTCCGCTGGGAAGTCATCTGTGCTGTGGCACACAGATGCTGCTGGGAATGGTGTCCTGGAAACAGTGTCCTCTGTTATCAGAACAGGACATTTCTTTAACTCTTTGATTCGCGCTTTCTCCTTATGCTTACACACAAATTTCCATCCATCCTGCATTCATACCAATCTTGATACTTCCATTAAAGCTCTCTGTATAGTTTTTGCTCTAGTTGAACTGATGTGATGCAGATTGCTGCAGAAAGGATACGTTCCACACTTCCACCTCCTCCTTCCTTTACCATGTGCTCCTCTATTGTCCTTGCAGCAACGGCAGCAGCCAGCACTGCTAAGCTGCTCAGGGAGCAAACCAAGAGAAAAAACAAGCCTTTACTGGTAAGACTAGGATTGCCTTTTTAACAGTGCAGATCCATGATCTGGATCACTGGGGCAGAAGAACACCAGAATCAGGTGCAAGGGCAGGACTGCCTCTGTTTAATGGCAGTTGTTCATTAGGTCGGTTATGCTGTAATGGGAAAGAACACCAGATGTCTTGGCCTCGGGGAGGAACTAGGGCACCACTTCAGCAGTTTAGTGAAAATCTCTTCTCAATATGCTGCTACACTCAGAACAAGAATAACAAAACAGGCTGCTTAAACAATGGAAGAGAATTAGAAGAAAGCCAGCATAACAGGATTATAAAAATCAATGCTGTGACCTTACCAGAAAAAAAACCACATGAGATACAGGACAACCCTTCTCCAAAAGGATACTAAAGAGTTCAAATGTCAACAACAATAAACATTGAAAAATATCATACGAAGAGAAACTGGCAAGTTTAAAATCAAGAGTGTTACGAGTGAACGTAAAAAATAATAAACGCTCTGATCAGACATTTCTATGCTTACTATCTTGTAACATAAGAAAAAGTACTGAAAAGCGTGCACGGGGGCGAAAATTCAAAAACAATCACAAGAAATGTTTTTCACAATGTATGTAATTTATTCATATTGATTATCAAGGAAATTCAGTTATTAATGTAAATACAATGCCCCTATCAATACTAATATAAATCAAACATAAAGAAATCAGAAAGAAACTTATTTGGAGTTGACATCAACTAAAGCATCAGGATGTATTAACTAGTGAAACAACAGACTGGATTATGGCTTAAACCAATCAGTAACTCCTATGTAAAAATATCAATCAAAAAAAGGAATAGCAACTTGATTCTATTGTTGAACTCCCATGCACATATGCACACTAACTTCTCCTACAGTCTGCCTTAACTGTTATTAATAGCTCATTAACAACAGTATAGTGATAGTTAAAAGATTCTGAAACAACTAAAGATTGGACACTTTAAGCTCCTATGTAAGCAATAAAGGCAAATACATGGAAAAAGGAAAATCAGCATTTTCTCCATTACTACAGGTTCTACCTAAAATATATTTTTCCTGATTTCCAATCACAGCCAGTTTCTTAGAAGTTTGTCTATTTTTCAAAGAGCTGAAACTGAACAACTTCCCCCCTACTATTTTTTTTAAAAGAGTAACAAGGATTCTCATCACAGATCCTGCTAAAAACCAACCAAAAAATGACTAACTTACTGATCACCCAAAATCAAAGAAGCTAGAAATAGTTTAAGCACTGATTTCTTAGTATGCCACTACTATACGGCTTGGTTTTCTTGATTAGATCATCCTGTTTGAGTCTGAAACATGTATTTTCACAGCACGTACTAGAAAACACCCCATTATATTACTCATTACAAAGACATACAGAACATTATAATTGTTTCTCAAAGAACAAGAAGAATTCATTTTATTAAGGCAGTCAAGGAAAAAAAAATATTAAACGGCATAACTACAGGGCTTCATATATTTTGAGTTTTTTTCCACTGTGTCTGGGAAGGTAAAGAATATAATATTGTTTGGAAGTGGGGAATAGTGGTAGGAACAGGAAGGAGAAGCAGCCAGCACTGCCAATGCAAGCTTGGGATTTCATGGCTGGGTCAGGTAAACAGGGCAGGAAGAAATGCCTGAAGCAACACGCAAGTACAACAGAGGGTATGAATGAAGACTCAAAAGGTCAATAATATCGATAGTACAAAGAACAGAAAGATCACCTCGAAACTCTTTCCCGGACAGAGAGAATGCAGCTTGTACCAGAACAAGAGAAACTGAGAAATTTAAATAGCTACATAAGCTTTAGGCAGTGACACTTGAATGTAGGCAAGGATACCGGTTCTGTCAGAGAAGGGAATTTCTGTCAATGCACAGCTGTGGGTCTGAGAAGACAATGATAGAAAAGCTGTCTGGCATAAAAGTAAGCCAACAGGGTGCAGAAAAGCAATATACAATTTCTGAACCCAAAAGGCAACATACCTTCCATCCACATTCTGAAAGAAGCAGACCATTCACCACCAGGAAACCAGAACGTAAAATTTATTTCCTTTGTTTAACTTACTCTGCTTTGCAGAAGACACAGGTGATGAATTTGTGAGTAAAAGATGTCACCTGCCGGATTTATCTATTATTGGGATCATTTTAGTAACACACCCCATTGACACATACTGATCCCTTTATAAGACACATGGGATATTTTGCTTTTCTAAAGCTATTTTAGTATATGCTTGAAAATATGTACTGAATATACATAACTTTAAAGAAACTTCTGTCCTGGTTTGGGGTAAAATGAACCAATTTTCTGTTTTACAATTTCACTTTCTTAGCTGGGCCTCTTCTAACCAACTAAACTCTGAAATTAACAGCACACTGCTCAGAGAAACTGTTTCGTCTCACAGTGATAAGACCCAATTATATCAAGGAATGGTATGCAGACAGGCCCTTGTTTATCCTCATTGCTGGAACAACCAAGGTCAGGTAATTTTGTTATTCTGCCCGTTGGAGGGTCGGAAGCGGAAGCATCGAAGGGTCCCACCTGCAAGGAGGAGCGGACAGGACAATTGACCCAAAAACTGACCAACAGGAGTATTCCATCCCATCCGCATCATGCTCAGTATAAAAGCTGAGGGATCAAAGGGTCAAGCTCT
>VXBW01007846.1:24596-51356 GCA_013400375.1 Thinocorus orbignyianus
CCCTGCGCACCCCCGGTGAAACCACCGCCCCGGGAGGAAAAGGACTAAGGGATTCGACAGGAAAAGGGAAAGGGAAAGGTCAGCACCTTCCGCACCCGGCATCAAACCTGTCTGTGCTTACGAGAAACTCCGATTAGATCCCCAGAACTCAGCTGAGCATCTTCACCAAGCAGAACAGGAAAGGAAAAGCGGCTCGGAAACAGGTGGGAAAGTGAGAGCGGGACTAAAGCTGTGCATGCTGTGCTACACTGGTTCCATTGCAGGATCTCTCCTGGCAAACCAAGGAAGGATCTTGACAAGCCAAAGACTCAGCAACACTGAAAAATGCAGGAGGAACAGCCGGGGTGAGGCAGCTTTTACAACTGTAGCTGTGCAAGACAGCAGCATGCCCAGTTCTGTCCTTCTGTTGCTACTTCGGGTTATTGAGAGTGACCGCAGCCCTCGGGGCAGGCAGAGATACAGCCCTCTCCATCCCTACCCTCTGCATCTATACCCCATTCTCTCACACACATCAGCCTGGCCAGAGTGGCAATTTTGGATGTATTTTCATTTTGCTGCCTCCTTCCTCTCCTTGCCTATACTTCAACACCACTTGAAGATCAAACAGTATATTTCTGTGACATTTTTACAGCTTTTCTTTTATACTCTTTTAGAGAAATATCCTTAAGTGACCTGAGATGACCTGGTCTGAGGTGCTAGAATTTGAAACAGGATTGAAACTGCTGCTTGAAGTGTTTCCTATGGAACTTGGGATCAATTTTGTTAGTAGTCCTCACTAATGTGTCCAGTCCTGCAGCCCAAGCCAGACAAGGGATGGACAGACAAGCTCCACAAGGGTGGAAATAGAGTTAGGTGAGCACCAACAGTCTCCTCCTGAAAAGGAATAGGGACACAGACAGAAAAACTAGCACACAGCATGTGGCCGCGGGTTAAGTGAAAAATTTATGGGAAGATCACTCTAATATAAGCATAATATAAACATATCTGTTCACTTTGGGATTAACTCCTCCACTACTTACTATGCATGGTAGAACAGAACTGTTATTTAAAAGCCAAAGTAGCTGGCTCATGTTATGCTCTATCTATTCTGTCACAGCAATCTGTCTTACTCCTGTCAAAGACACAGGTCTGTCATCTAAAGAACAAGAATTCTGGGGCTATAAACATATTTTCAATACAGGAATGCAGGCTTAGAGTTAATACTACTATGTAGCACATGAAAAAAACCCAAACACCCTAAAGATGGAAAAAAAAAAAATAATTCTGAAAAAATTTTACTTCACATACTATTCAAAACCCCTCCTTTCATCTCGCTGCTGCGAGCGTGCATCTGTCTCCATATTACAGATGCTAAAGAAACGTAGGACTAGAACCCCAGGCCAGTTTTAGACTGCAGTGCTCAAGTATGAAGTTTCTGGAATGTAAGTGATAATTTTTGTTGTCAATAGGTAAATCTGGTTTGTCTTTCACATTTTTATTGAACAAGGAAAAATTAAATTTGTAAGAAAGCCAAAATTCAAGGAGATGTAAGATAATCAGAAATCAACTCTAATTAGTGTTTTCACAATATGGAGAGCATTAGATCTGTGCTATCAACTTCCCAAATAAAAGCATTTCTGAATCTCTCTAAATCATTAAAAAGAAAAAAAAGCACAGGTGGCAATGCAAAACAGACACTTTTGCAGTCTCTAATCAAATAGTCCAGAAATGAATATGCTGAAACTCTGCCACTTTATAAAAAATACAAATGAAATAAAATCACTGTTTTTCAGTTCCGGCTTATGCTCACAAGACAGATGTAGCCTACAAACTCAACAAATCAACAGTGTGAAAAAGAGCAATCAGATGCAGTAAAACACAGCTTTTTGAAAGAAAGCACATTGAGTAAGTAATTGATAGAACACACATCAAATGTGCATAAAACTTCTAAAGGATTCAAACGGGTACGAGCATCTTCCACATATTTATATGTAATAGCATCAAGTTTCACTGCGGGCTGCAATACTGAGGGCATGCCTTTAGGCTGGCATGTTCATTTAACATATGAGTCATTCAGTGTGGAAACAATCTAACAGAAACATCCACAAACTAATGAATTGTGAAAGAACTGTAACAATTTCCCCTTTGGGCTTCCACCTACTAAAGTGTCACAAATAAAATTAATATCACAAAACTGATTTAGCAAAAGAGGAATTAAACACTAAATGACAGTCAAATCTTTTACAAGTCAATCACTTGTTTTAACTATTTTTATTTTAAACAATATCAGCCAGTACAGTCACCTTAGAAAAGATCAACAGAAAAGAAGATACTCCACCCTTGATTGTTACAACTACTGCAACTACAGATAAAATACCTCTACCACATGGAAATTACGAATGAGTTTTTCCTTGATTGATATCGTTCAAAATTTGAGAGGGTTTAAAAGTAAGAAGAGCCCACCTTCCCCTAAAAGCTGATTTAAAATATAAACAGGTCAAATGAATAACCAAACGATTGCCATACAATGAACTGGAGTGAAAAATTAGCCTTGAAAAAAAAAAAAAAATTGTGAGCAGCTGAACTTCCTCATCCCAAGTTGCTATGATAGCCTAAAGCAGTTCACAGCAATTTAAAAAACTACTTATAAATATATCTAAGCTTATAGTCATATATCTGGCATGCATACTTCCCTAGTGCAGCTAGAGGAACCTCATACAGCCTTACATTCGAGTTGCTGATTTGTGTTTTGTATTTTTGCACTGGAACACGCGCAGAGCACTTTAAGGGCCAGATTTTATCTCCCACCCACCTAGAAAGTAAAAATGAAAAGCTGAGTGTTGCGGAAAGGGATATTAAATAGAAGTCACTATTAGTCACTTCCATACGAATAAAATTTCAAATGAGGAGACTGCTTGCATTCATCTTTTCAGAAACTGCCTCAAAGCAGGTCTAACTTGTGCACTTACACCAGGTCTTTGGAATCTGGCCACAGACCTCTCAGGAGTTCATCTACCTGCCAGACATTCTCTGTACTTCCTCTGCCTGTATGTTAATGTAGATACTTTCTTTTAATTAATGCTGCCTTAGGTACCTGTTAAGTTACGGTGCGTGTCTATAACTATGCAACTGAATACAGTACAACTAGATTGTGTCAGCCAGACTGGTACTCCTCCCAGCACAGAACACACTACAGTTTTGTTGTTGATGCCCATTGGGAGTATCTGTATTAGTACAACGTGTCTGAGCTCCTTATCCTTGCCTCTCCGTGGGGCTAAGGCCTCTGATAGGCACACAGCGGGCCAAACGGTATTACCACTCGCAGATGTTAAACACCATCCCTCTGACCAACATTGAACATCTGATTAATGCCTAATCTGCTTGTGAATCAGCTCTTGAGCCATCACAGCTTTAAGCATGGCATGAGAAAATTAGGAATTCTTGAGGTCTGCCGAAACGCTAATTTCACTGGAAGTAGCATGCTGCTGGAACAGCTCCCTAGTTCATCAGAAGGCCACTTAGTCTCTGTGCTGCTCCTTACTACATAGTGTATGCACGCCCAGGGCCTCAAAATACCTTTAAGAAGAAGCTTTAAGAACTGCCAGCGGTTGTCAGAACAGGTCCTGCTGCAAGACCAACCATCAGTACGATTCAAAGAATAGGAAGAAAAAACAAAGGCACAAATTCTTCGTGCATTTTGAGATACCAGTATACACAAGGATAATAATATAATTGGTTTTGGTAAAACCAGGAATTTTTGCTTAAGGAATTGTTGGCCTAAGCTATTTCAAAGACTCAATTAAAAGGAAGCTTCCACTGGTGTTTCTACTTGCATTTTCTAAATGTGTACATTATTTATATAGCATAAAGCTTCCAACAAAATGGTACCAGTATAGTAGCTTAGCATGCTGCTGTTACACTTTTTTTTAGCCTACACAAGGATTAAAAGTTAATTAAAAATTAAAAGCTATGATTAATTTGTTACTAATTACATAAGTGTTTCATATCTCCTGCAAAGATGGATGCAATGCCTGTTAGAACAGTTACGTGTGTAGTGGTGAAACATGCCACCAAAGGTTAGTTATAACATACTCTTGAGTATACTCCAAGTGAAAAAACTGTCATTTTTTAAATGACAGTTCAAAAATACTCAGTTCTAGATACTCAGAGAAACAGGCTTGCAAACAGTGAGCCATAAATGGGCATCAACTACTTCTCTAAAATAACTTGCTTTTCTAAAAAGATACTTTAACTGGTTTTATGTGTAAGAAGTCACTGCTAAATAAACTAAAGTTGTACACTGTTTCAGAATTTAAAATACTGCCCGGTATAGATCAATCCTCCTACTTTTCACATGCTAGAAGTTTTCACTAAATAATCAGGCAAATTGTCAGAGGTGCACAAACACATTTTACTGAGAACTATGATGTACTTTTTAATAAATTACATGTAAATTCTTACCAGAATGCCACTGCTTTGGAAGACGCCGTATCCATTGTTAACCTTAAGACATCCATCCATATCCATCATTAGTACCTTGCTTGCTTTGCACTCAAGCTTCAGAATGTATTCCTGACAAGCAACCCGCACCTACCAAAATGGTTTCTAGAAAGCAAATTTAAAAGCTGTAAAACATGGAAAACAAACCAACACTTTGCAAATCACTGCAAGTACAATGCAAATATAGTCAATATAAAATTCATTCTGAAATGTTCATCATATTATGCTGGCCTGTCATATAACTACAGTTACAACATTATACTTGCAAATCACTAGTTCACCTACAGAAAAACTGCAAGACAAAAGTTCCTCTTATCCTGTTAAATTTCATATACCTCATCTCATTAAGGGTAGTTATTTGCCTAGAAGTGTTTTGTTATAAAAATGCAGGATAAAGGAATATTATTCTTCATCATATTTAAGGTCTTCTACGGACTAATGAAAATTGAAGCTCCATTATGCTGGACAGCACATAAATACAGGCCAGTAAAAGTTTCCCAATTATATAGAAGCCAAAAGTCATAGAATCATAGAATGGTTAGAGTTGGAAGGGACCTTAAAGATCATCCAGTTCCAACCCCCCTGCCGTGGGCAGGGACACCTCTCCCTAAAGCAGGTTGCTCAAAGCCCCATCCAGCCTGGCCTTAAACACTTCCAGGGATGGGGCATCCACAACTTCTCTGGGCAACCTGTTCCAGTGCCTCACCACCCTCACAGTAAAGAACTTCTTCCTAATATCTCATCTAAATCTCCCCTCTTCCAATTTAAAACCATTACCCCTCGTCCTGTCACTAGACTTCCTGACAAAGAGTCCCTCCCCAGCTCTCCTGTAGGCTCCCTTCAGGTACTGAAATGCTGCTATCAGGTCTCCCCGAAGCCTTCTCCAAGCTGAACAGCCCCAGCTCTCTCAGCCTGTCCTCATAGGAGAGGTGCTCAAACAGATATCTCAAAAGTCTAAACAGATAAGACTGATAAGAAGTTCACAAACAGCATGACTGTGGTAAATGTAACAGTAGTTCTATTTTGGGGGTGGCTTTTGCTTGCAAAGAAAATGGAAGGAGATATAGAGTAAGGAGAGCAGACTAGGGGGAAAAAAGCATATGAAGTAAGCAAGATTGAAGCAGAAGAGGTAGGAAAGACGGAAAGAGAGTGCAACAAACAGTCAATAAGCACAGGACAGAGAACAGCTAATTAAAACTAGTGTGTGTTCTCGGAATGGTCAAAGGTCCTTGGGCTTTTGGCTCTTTCTGTTCCTGCTAGTTACTCTCTGACTAGGTCCTTTCTTTACTGCTCCCAGGCTCAGAGCAGAAGGGTTATACTGATTTTCAGACTTTTCCTCATCACAACTCCTTCATCATCTTTTAATACAGGACCAAGATCTCTCTCTCACCTGTAGCTTTAAAACAGGAATCATCTGAATCTGCTTCACAATATCATTATAGAACAAGCATATGCATTTCATCTTTATTTGTAAGTGATTAACGTTCTGATATTCTGATTTCAACTTAATCCTTTCTTAGGTAACGCATACTGGACAAGATTCATTTACACAACAGAAAAGTGAGGCAAGACACCGATCTACAAAACTGCAACAGAAAGTTTGTTCAGAGCGCGTAAAATATTGTGTTCCATACTGAACAACACAGAGTTAAGTTCAGATTCAGGGAGGGACAGCTGTTCTACAGGCTTTGGTGCACATAGCCAGATGGAAATATTCTAACTGTTCATGGTAAACTGTACTTGATTTAGTATCAACTGAATAGATGAGGCTTGTATCAGAAAGGAAGATGCATTTTTATTGTCAAAACACTCGTTGTTTATAGCCTCTTAGATAGATGGAGATAAATCCGTGTAAAGGGCAAGTTTGCCCACAAAGGCAAATTGAACCTATGAAACTGGTGTAACTTTTTATGGGGCTCTATGATCAGGGCAAATAAGCTAGAATTAAGTCACTTTATTCTGACATAAGGTCTCCAATACAAATAGTTGATACAGACATAGCAACTGCAGTGTAATTAAAACACTTTCCAGAATTGGGCCAGCCCTCCTAGGTTGTTTCCTCCTGTTCATAAATAGGCTACCAAAATATAGTTTTATACTGATAGAGTGCTATTCACACTATGGGGAAAGATGGCTGATACTTTAATTAAGCCAATACAGATAAAGTAGCAAAACGCCCGATAGAGAACTTAGCGTTTGAGATATAGTCCATTTACCTATTGCAAGATAGTGGGAATATTCCTTGTGCAGGCAAGGCTTTAGAGTACTAATTCTTAACTTAAAAAATAATCCCTCCTGTGTAATTCCCAGAACATCATCGGCCTTTGAAATGTTAATAGAATTACTAGAGACAAACCAGACTTTGAATTTCTGCCAGATTCTGTCAGGAGTTCAGCTGATGAGAGTTTTCTGTGTGACACTCAGGTGTCACTTTTCATAATACTTCTTCTTTTAAAAATAGCTTTCTTCAGCAACAATCCTATGATAATTTGGAATCTTGGTAAAAACACTGATAGAAATAAAATGTGTGTTTTGGCTTGAAAAATACACATAAAAGCAATTAATCCTCCTCAGCCAGACTACAGTTTTGGAAATTATCTCTGACTTGGCAATGACAATAACAGGCAAGTAGTTATCCAACAAAATCCCTTTAGTTCAGCTGCACAATAGTACTTCCACCACTATCTATACTTTATTTGGTTGTTTGAAACAGCATCTAAAAATTCAGGCCGCACTGTTAAAAAACCAACCTTTTTGCTTCTGTTTGCTTCCCCAAATATTCCTTAAAGGAGAAAAGAGACAGAAAAAACCTCCACCCAAAAAGCGCTTTAACTAGTATGTTCCCCTTATGACACTATGAATGGTATCTCCCAGACAACTGAGTTGAGACATCAGAATCACCTGATAAAACAAGAATGCATTTTCCTCCTTACTTATGACTTGTTTTACAATAGCTTCCAAAACAGACTCAAGATAAAAGCACATACATGGGACAGAAATTCAGTAATTCATTTAAGCTGAAATTACAATGTACAAGTCTAGAAAATATACCAGTTTTGTTTCTGCAAACTAGGAAAACTATATGAGACATAAAGGCACGCTTTTGTCTTCCATCTCTCTCCCCTGAAAATAATACCCCTGCTCCTGGAAATCTTTGCATAAAGTAAAATAGCTACAGTAGTAACTTGCTTATCAGTGGAGAACCGTTATGTGTTTCATTAAGAGTAAGTATTGACTGTAACCTGACTAGCACATATAAGGTACAGATAGGTATAAAAATTGTATTTTTTTAAAAAGGAAGGTATTTATTTGTAATAACTTAAATTTGTTCTAATCTAAGGGATGCATCTGTGTTGCAAGCTGAGGTGCTTAAATTGGAGGGGTTTGTTTGCTAGTTGGTCAGCCTCAGTAAGAACAAAAAAAATTGAAATAAAAATCATCAGTACAATTCTTGTAATAGTAGCATCCTGTCATAAACAAGCAAGAAGTGCGTACTTACACAGAAAGTCTTGTCAAGCAAACATGACACCTCTGTATAGAAAGATTATCTCATTACAAATAATTAATAGAGCACTTTAAGGACCTGTCAGTAAGTGCAGTCTGTAGTATACAGGAATTGCAATTGCTCAATCCTATGAAGTTTTTTAACAAAGTAACTTCAACTAAAATATTTGTTACTCACAGAAAGCACCTCGAGTGATGCAATACTCCACGTTATTACTTTAAAATCAGCTTCCCTACTCATTTTGACACATGCAGAATTTTTAACAATGGGCTGATTTTTCCAATAGTCCAGAGAAATAAAAAGGAAAATCTTTTTTTTCCCCTGTAGATTCCAAAGCTTTTTTCCCCACTAACTGCTTAGCCAAGGTTCTGTTTCCAGTCCTCAGAGGTCCTTATTACTAAGGTGAGATTAATCTTTGAGATTCTCTCTCTCTTTCTCTATATATGTGTATGTGTATATATATTCTGCTAAACAAAACACGCCTAGGAAATTCACTCCACATACCAATTGCCTTTGACCCAAGGTTGTGCCCCTAGAGATGTAAGATTCTACTCATTACCCTCTGTTCTGTGAAGGACAGTCAGCTAAACAAGGTTGGAAGTTGGAAACATAAATGAGTGATGTCTCCAAGATTCAATGGTCCAGTAGGAAGTTAGTCCACAGCAAGTTGCAATGAAAGTCACTGCCTCTAAAAATGGAGGAGGGAAAAAGCAGTAAACAGCCTTACTTGGTGCTTAGAAACAGAAGGCTGTGCCAAGACAGACACTGCTTATGTGCTTAACAATCATGATCATATTCATCAACAAGCTAGAAAGTAAATCAATTCCGGAAGCAGTCTTGAAAACAACTGGCAGAACTTAGCAAAAAAATGTCTCCAACTGTGGTCTTTAACTAAATGAAAGCAGAGGGCACTTCGTCCATCTACAAACTAAAATACTTTACCCGTTAATTTAAAAGTGTCTTCAACGGAATCACTTGTCCTTTTGAAGTATCTGGAGTCCCAAAGCCAGGTCTCTAGATGACTGCTGTATTCAGAGTACCACATAAAATGAAATTGAAGTCACTTGGCTACCCCTCTCTGATGTGCCAATTGGAGTCCTCCTTTGATACCAAGTACAGTATTTATATCCTGCAAGATGGTATTCCATAACTTGGACTGTAGCTCCAGAAAATACTCCTCTCTTGTTCTTTCCTTCTGCTGTGCTGCAGCCTCTACTACCTTTGGAAGAGGCATATTACTTCAGACTAACTGTTCTGGCCATTGGGTGTTGTTAAACCAAGCAACCAGGAAGCTGTAGCGTCTCACATACGCAATTGCCCCTTCCACAGTAGAATAATGAAGGGGCACTACACAGGCTTCAACACCTCTTTTTGGCAAGCATGACAGGAATGCGATATCTTCTCTTAGAAGACCCTGAGACTCCCATAGCCAGAATGCAAATAAGGGAGAGAGTCTTCTCTTTCAAAAATGTAACTGACCAGCTCAAGGTAACAACATTGACATGGTGGGATCCAAGAAAAGAGTATTTAAGCTGGATGTTAAAGATTGGGATGACAAATTTCTGGGCCCACTGTCAAAATAGTATCATGACAGTGGGAAACAAAACTTTCATAGTTTGTTAGGTAGTACCCAGCCTGCTACTGTTATAGAGTTTACCTGAGGGCTTAACATCAGCTTCCACAGTCAACAAGCCCTCTTTCAGACATTCTTGGATCACAAGCCCCAAGAACAAGGTAAGATATGTCTCTCAGACAGGGGAGAAGCAGCTAATTGTGTTCCAAAGAGAAATGCAACAAAGATACTCCATTATACCTCAATGTGTTAGGCACAAAGAGCATGTGCATGTGCTCATCTTATATATTACCCAGATCCCATGCTTCTAATTTACAGTGCTAATGGCACATACATACCTACAGTGACATGGCCTATCTCTTCAAAGATGACACTTCTCTAAGATTGAATGTGCTTTCTGCTATGTGTTTTGATATTTTTAATTATCATCAAGAACACCTAGTAACTGTTTCTCAGGTTTTATATACCTTTACAAATTCAAGAGGTGTAGAAATTTGCCCCCAGTTGTTTAGGACACCAGTTACAGAGATTACTGAATATTCTAGGGCACAGAAAAAAAATCAGTATTTTTCATCACACCTGAAGAAACATGCAACTTACTAGAAGCATGTGGTATTTCTTCCACTTACTTAAATTTAATGAAAACACTTGCATTTTAATAGCTTTAAGTGATTACTTGGCAGGAATAGTTTTTAATTTCTTAAACAAGACGATCTACTGCATCTACTTCAGATGCACTTGTTTCTCTCAGTCTATATTGCCTACAAAACTGAACACAGAAACCCCAAAATACCTCATTGATGTTAATGGTTCATTGAAGTTAAATATTTTCAAAATGTAATACGTGCATTTATTTAGTTAATTGTAATCTTTTTTCCTAAAAATACTCTGCATTTTTATTCTTGATCTTTATCTCAAAATACTTATCTTTTACAGCATCTTACTGTTTTTGAAGAAGGCAAGGATGTAAGTCTGTATTTGAAATTTGGTCTTAAAAAGAAAATCCTGGAACCTTTAATGTTTTCTTCTTTGAAATATTATCAGACAGAAGAAAATCTTTTTGCTTTTTAAACAAAGGAAACTTTCTTGCTCTTTTTCTACCAGTTACAGAACTGTTTTCCACCTGCTCCCCTGCCTCCTCTAAAAACAGGGTCAAAGAGGGTCCCAGGTGATAAATTAGGGCAGATTACTGGAGATGGCCATAACAGTTCCTGTTGCCATTGCTCACCCTGTTCCTCTCCAGGTTTCCTGCCTCCACCACTGAGGTAGCTGCACCTGCTGCGCCACTGTACTTTCCAAAAGCAGAAATAAACACAAAGCAGTACCAGTTCTGGGTGACTTTAAGGCTGTAGGTTACAAACTGCATGGGACCGTTGCAACACAATGGAGCTACCCTTTCCCTGGAGAAAGTGGGGACCAGCTGGAGCAGGAAACTAACCAAGTTAATCCCATGATCTGAAGAGAGCCGCTAACACTTACTCCAGTATAGAAGCTGTCACTTCTAAATTATGCATGCGTTACCAAAAGACACCTCTGTCTTTTCAAAATGGAATTTGCAGTAGCTGAACTAACAACATACTCACAGCTACATGTTGGAAAACAAGATAAAAATGTGGCTGGGAATAGAACTAGACATTCATGTTCTGTGCCAGTAAAGAAGTCCTCTTTAGAAACAGTACTGCTGAAACGTTAGATAACTATATAATGCTCAAACTGTAACTAACAAATCCTCTGACAAATATCTATTTTAAATGTTAAGTGGAAAAATATTTATAGTTTAGTTGTACCCTTTGCTACTTAATTATCATAATTAAAATCAGAAGAAACCTTTAAGTTCCTCCTCCAAAGAAGTTATTTACCTGAACTGTAGCTTCGGAGTCCCTAGTAGTCAGTCTGTTCTGAGATTCTCATCCCACTGAATGTCAAAGACCTAACATTTCAAGGATGGGATTTCAAAATCACTCAGTGATGACTTAACTTTGTCTCACTAAAGATAAATCAACCTTTATTCCCACTCAGGTCATCTCATTGATTTCAGGGAAAACACATTTAGCATTCAGCAGAGCTGAATACTTTCAGAAATTCTATCCATGACATAAGAAGGAAAAACAAACAGGAACTGATATAAACCATTTGAGACCTTTTGATGTAGGATAAATCAAGTATTTTTGTATATTTGTGTACATTACAGGTCATTTAAATTACTTTTAACTGCTTACTGAAATAATATAATCCCAAATACCTTTTCTCCTTACTCTTCAGATACAGGACTCTTTATTCTTTGAGGAAAACCCATTTTTGTCCACATATAGGAGACTGGGCTAGGAACAATAATAGTTCTGCTGAAAGATTCAGAAGAAAAATATACTCACTGCTCTCAATATCCATATTATAGACATCATATTATTGAATAATACTGAACTTGCTTTATGTTTTACTCTTGTCCCACTTGAGCTTCTGTGGAACTGTGTTTAATAACAGTTTGACTTCACATACTGCCAGAAGCCACTCTCACCAACAGGAAAACCTATCAAGCTTAAGAATATTACTCTTTAAATATATTAAAAATATAGTCAGATGCATCAAGCCCTTGGTTTTTTATAATTTTGTAGCATTTATAGAAAAGCTTTCTGAAATTGGTATCTGGTGGATACTGTTCATAGCATCCATAGTGCGAAACAGAATTAGAAAAATTAAGAAATATCTCCAGAATTAATTATCTTTCATTTAAATATTATATTTCATTTAAATACATTTCAACTTTCAGAACTCTACTGAAGCAGTAGCCTCATTTTCACTGATGCTGTCCCTGTTTGGACTTCCCTAGTAGCAGTTCAAAAGCTTTTCTTAAGTAGTTGCTAATTTTTGATTATCCATTAAATTTATAAAACATTTATTTAAAAGACTTTTCATATTTTCTCTAAGCATAAGAAGATTAAAGTAAAGATTTACACTAAAAAAAGCACTGTTCTTTCTCTGTCACTGAAGTTCTTAAGCATCAGTACTGTACCAGGATGACATTGATATAAATTTAAGCATGTGCATAAAAACATGCAGAACAGGACCCTCTGTTTCTGGACCCTAAAAATATGATAGTACTAATTTTTTTAAAATCTAGTACTTTTCAGTCTGCATGATTTTTAGCAAGATGAATGGTATTGTTAATACTTCTCAGATCATATAGGCATCTATAAAGATATATTTCTATATATGCAAGTAATCTAATAATGTAGCAACAAAGCAGTCAGGTATCATAAAAAGGTTCTAGATTTGTGTGCACCACTGAAAAGGCTGACAGGCTGTACTCTACCTTTCTGATAAGAAGCAATTTGGTTGTTTAGTTTTTTCAAATTATCACTTGTTTGACTGCTGGTTGGAATACCAACCCATAACCAGTGAGGGAACCCCCACAGGTTGCAGTGAGAACACAGGAAAAGAAATTAAAGCACCTGTTTACTATTCATAATTATTTTATTACTCTACTGCTAACACTTCTTACTGAATGTACATTGCATACAATTCCAATGCATAAACCAACTTCTACTATGAAGTCGTCATGTTATAAAAATAATTGGATGTCTAGAAAAAATAAACACAATGTACAGTAACCATTCATGTAAAATTAAATTTTGATCCAGTGTTACCGTGCTAAGATTTAAGTATCTATTTTACAAAAAAAAAAAAAAAAAGATTGTCAGAAAATTCAAAAGCTGATTTTTTTTTTAATAGAAAATTTGAAGATACTTCAAGTTGTGAAAACCTGACCATGACTTCTTTTTTTATTGTATGATTTGAGACTTAGTTATTGACAGTTACATCCAAAGCAACAACTCTAGCTTAGCAAAATACTGAATTCAGAAAATAAAGAAACCTGTAAGAAAACTCTAAAAGAGAACTTATAACAAAAGGGAATTGTGTCATTATGATCATCGTAATCTCTATCCTCAACAGCTACTCCAGAGATTATAAATTATGCTAAAATAATTTTCCAGACAACAATTTCCCTCTGTGCATCTTGTAAGCATGTGTGCCACTGCACGTGCCTTTTCATTTCAGGATATTTTACATGTCAGATGACCAACACAAAGGCTGACAGGCTCTGACCTGACACTGCACGAATGCTAATTGAAAGGAAATGACAGCCTATTGAAAACCAAATAATTTAAAAAATAACCATGGAAAAGTATTTACCTGAACTTGATGAAGCACCTCTTAGCTGCAGCTGTACTGTCTCCCAAATGAAGAGTCTTCCTTGCAAATAAGTGAGCTTTCTTCAGATCATTATTCTGTGGCAGAAGCTCCTCCAAACGGCAGAATGAATGTATTGCCATTACTGAAAATTTACAGATAACCTGAAGAAATTGAACTGAAAGCAAGAAATACGGTGGCTTTAATTGTGTGAACTTAATTTTCAAGAATTTGTTATGTATCAATAGCATTTTAAAAAAACACACAGAGGATATGGATATGCACTGATGGATAAAGTAAATTACTTTTGCAATTAAACCAGGTGGACAGTTCATTTGAGCAGCGATGCCCAGGTAAAGAACTTACACTTAATGCTACTGTGGAGCACCATTTCAATAAATTTCAGGGCTATTTCTTTCACAGTGAGCACACCACAAAGGAGTTTTCACATGTATTTTTTCAGAACATTTACCTGTAATTTAGAATTATCTTCAAGTGGTTCAATTTATTCCTTCCACTGTGAACTATTTTGTAACTGCAAATACAACAATATCTAGCATTATTATGCTAATATATCCAGCCTTAGAAGATTGCCCTCAAGCAATTTTCTCAGACTTTACAGTACCTATATAGCATTTTACTATGAATGCTTATTTGATGACAAGATTAATCACTTCTAAGATAGATTCTAGAGGCATAATTCGATGAACATGTATTTAGGTACAAGTGCCAAATCAAACAGAGATGACTCTCCGGCTGCTTATTCTCGTCTTTGTGCCACAACCTCATTTGTGCAGATGTATCTGCTGCTGGAGCCACTCCCCATATTGAGGAACTAACTTGGGCTAAAAATTGCTGCTTGCTGTAGCCTCCTCTTGAAGTCAGGATCAATTTTCTCATCCAAGTCACTGCATGATGACACAAATGACTGCTAATACGACAGAAGAGAAAATGAGACAACAAAAGCACATAGCTAATTGCAGCTACGAATGTCGGCACTTCAGAAACTACTGTTGTCACTGAAGTTTAAGTTACAAGGTAAATCACAGCTTTGCCACTGAAAGCAGTATAGGGTATTCTTGAACTGCTTTAACTTTCATTTCTATCTCTGCATCACAGTTTGCCATCTCCTCAGTTGCATCAAAAATCAGTGCTTGTAGGGCCACACCAAAACTGTTTGGGTTACAGAGGCCATATGTTGTCAATTTAAGAAAGGGGGATGAAGTACACACACAGCATGTGAGCACGTGAATATATATGTGGGCGCATCTCTCTTTTCCACCAACAACAGAAGCAATTTAAACTGTTTTTTAGACAACTGAAGACAGATTAATGCTATTTATTGTGTCTGCCTAGGTTATGTCTAACCCTTTCTAACTTTGAATCCACTACCTGATTTCAAAGTCATTTAGAGTTTAATAAGAATAGAGAGATTTCAGAATTCCAAGTACGGGGCAGGTGAGTAGAGAAGATAAACCCACAAATCGCCAAAACTGAATGAGAGATTGAAGCATATGCCTGTTATTAGAAAACAGACACATACGTAAGAGACACACTTCATAAATACCCCAGCTGCAGCTGGTACTTTTCTTTACCTCTAAGATACAACTACATAGGAAACTAAGTGCTGTCACATCTCGTGCTCACAGAGCTACTTGACTGTCCATTCAGTATTTAATTCTACTTATGTGGTATTAAAGTACAAGTCCTTGGTCTGCAAATTCCAGCTCTGCTCCTTGCATTCAGTTTAAAAGTACACTATGTACAACTCCTGATAGCTTCTGGTCTTCTGGCGCAGCATCTCAACCTATCGAGATACATTCTTAGCAGATCAGCCACTTCATCCTTTAGAACCCCAGAATGACTCACATCGAGTCCTCATGACTTAAGGGTCTTTAGCACTTTGTTCTAGCATTCAGACTTTGGATTCTTTAGTCCAATAATGTCTTATCAACATTATTCGAAAAGAATAAAAATGTTCACAACATCTTTTTGGTGAAAAGTAGCATAAAGAAATCATGCTGCTCCTTCCATGCACTTCTTACTCCTTTTAATTGCTTTCTATACTCCCTAAAAGTCCAAGAGATTTGTCAAGTCCTTAACACATTACTTACTATGTAACCATCCTCCTCCTCCTCTTTTTAAATAAAAGCATACAAATAACCAAGTATATCCCTGAAATATACCAATAAGACATAACAAATATATTCTGTTACTGTGGTTAATTCACATATTTGGAAGTGTTAAAATGTTACATAAAAACATTTCTGGTCACATGCATGTGAAAGTGATTGGCCTTTTACAGCCAGTAATTTTGAAATTTCCTCTCTTATCACCAACTATTTTCTTAAAAGTAAACAATTAACAATACTAGATGAGAACAGAAAAGATGTATCAACAGGTACAAATTTTATCCAAACACAGGAATTCCTCATACATCTTAATGAGAAGAATTATACTACTTATTCAAAATGGTAAGGACTGTTATCTTAACAGTCGCTTAACATGTATTGTATATTAAACAGTTGTGTCTCAACATCTATATATATTCAGAATCTACATTGTATATACTAAACATGGAGAGTTTTATTGGGGTTTTTGTTGGCGTGGTTTTTTTGGTTTTGGTTTTTTTTTACATATAAGTATGCCCTCTCACATTCAGAGTCCTTGCTTTGGAGAGCTTTTAGGGCCTCAAGCCTTTCTTAGGCTGCACTGATGGCTTTGGCACCCTAGTCTCCATGCTGAAATACCCAATAAGCTTAAGTCCATTCACATAGCTCAACTGCACATGAAGCATCCAATATTCAGGCACTCTGGACTAGTTCCAGAACTGGAACCAAGTCAACTGTACGCAAGGAAGGAGTTCCTATACAAGGAATCCAATATGACATAGAACTGTATACAAGGAATTCAATGCAATCGACAACAAGGCATGAGTGTATTTCTCTTACAATTTTAAATCTTAAACTTTGGTCAAATTTGCAACTCCATGCTCCAACATGATGCAGTACGTAAAATAATTGCAATGATTTGCTAGGGCTTAGCTCATCCAATTAATATGTTTTTTATAAATGAACTATCTATTTACATAACTCAAGTGTGATAATCGTAAAATCATTCTAGTTGGAACAGACCTCGGAGGTCATCTAGTTCAATCTCCTGCTCAAAAAAGCATTAGTATGTGAATACTCACTAACTATACAGGTCGCACTCTTAACCTTGCAGACCACTAATCGCATGTAATCCTTAATCAAATGCACTCAACTGCCTTTGATAGGATTACTTATCTGCAGAAGGGTTTGTGGGACCACTTACTCGCCAAGTATACTTACTTACTTACTATACTTCCTAAGTATGGCACATTACAGTACTTCCCAGCTAACCCGGTAACCAGTATCACACTTTCATTTCACTTTAAACATCTTTTAAGCAGGTACCATTTTGAGAGCAGTTTTTGAAGTGGGCCTGGTATTTTTTGGTGTTCAAGAATAGGAT
Source organism: Thinocorus orbignyianus (assembly GCA_013400375.1). Classification (NCBI taxonomy): domain Eukaryota; kingdom Metazoa; phylum Chordata; class Aves; order Ciconiiformes; family Thinocoridae; genus Thinocorus; species Thinocorus orbignyianus. The sequence continues at coordinate 41,837 of VXBW01007846.1, forward strand.
GGAGTGAAATGGAGGGTGATAACCCTATCAGCAAGGCAGGAAGCACAGAGCTGCGTCCTGCTTTCAGGTGTGCCCCACAGATAAAAGCAGGATAGAGATCCTGCTCTATAAAACCAGGGAAATTAACACTGTTGACAGCAATGGTCTTTTAATCATCAATGCTAGTGCCTGAACTTCAGCAGAGTATTATTATTATTACTATTATTATTATTATTTTGGACCTCTACTTTTGCTCTGATAAGGATCTCCATTTAGGATTTGTATTCAAGTTTACACCATTTCTTTCATGCATGAAGAAGTGACTTGGTATGGTACAGCATTGCTAATAAAAAAAAAGAAAAAAATATCACTGAAACAATCTAAACATAAAAAGAAAAAAATTGTTGAAACTTTTTGTAAACCATGTTTATCAAACAACACGAGCTGTATTACAAAAGAAATTTGCCTTATGTTTATTCAGAAAGATATCTGTGTTCTAAAGCATAAAATACAGCAACAGTTTTTCTATGCTGTGTGGCAATACATGGACTCTGCCACACTAACTAGATAGAAAACAAAAATTCATTCTCTAAATAATTATTTTATTTGAACATTTATTACTGTCTACTCTAAATAACAAGATATTAATTAGGTTTATTTAATACAACTGAAAAGAGAACATTTTTATTTACTTTGTTCATTTATTAGGATTTCATGGTCATTTTTACTTATTGTGGACACTTTAGTGTAAACCATAAAAAGTCTCTTTAGACAGTAACAACAGCAACAAGAAATACACAGCAGCAGGATATGCAGAAAGAAAGAAATTTACTTTAGCAGTTTTGATAATCATAGAATGGTTAGAGTTGGAATCGACCTTAAAGATCGTCGAGTTCCAACCCCCCTGCCCTGGGCAGGGACACCTCCCACTACAGCAGGTTGCTCAAAGTCCCATCCAGCCTGGCCTTGAACACTTCCAGGGATGGGGCAGCCACAACTTCTCTGGGCAACCTGTTCCAGTGCCTCACCACCCTCAAAGGAAAGAACTTCTTCCTAAGATCTAATCTAAATCTCCCCTCTTCCAATTTAAAACCATTACCCCTCGTCCTGTCACTACACTTCCTGACAAAGCGTCCCTCTCCAGCTCTCCTGTAGCTCCCTTCAGATACTGGAAGGCTGCTATCAGGTCTCCTCGGAGCCTTCTCTTCTCCAGGCTGAACAGCCCCAGCTCTCTCAGCCTGTCTTCATAGGAGAGGTGCTCCATCCCTCTAACCATCTTTGTGGCCCTCCAACATAATTGTGCCCTTAGGCCCATCTGAAAGACATTTTTAAATGCCAGTATTTAAAAAAAGGCACTGAAAGCCTTTTAAATTCTAGTTATTTACATGCCTTCCCAAAGAATTCATTGATAGCCACTGGCATATTCTAGGTTGCATGGAGAGCCTGTCCCTGTTTGACACGATATACTAGCTCTTAATGTACAGGGTACTCCAAGAATTTTTTACCCTTAATTATCCACAAAAATAGCTACATTTAGACCTCTCAACAACCCCTCCTGCCAGTGTGTAAGTGGCAGAAGTTAGGTCACACGAGGGTGCACACACGTCAACCACACAATTGTGAAAGGGATATAGTTGAAAGACGCAGGTAGGAAGCAGCAAGAGACAGGAATCAAGCCAGCAATTCTAAAGCCAAATATGAGATAACAGATGGATCCAAAAACTGAAAGAGTATTTTCAGCAGCAAAATCTCTATCTTAGATATCTTTATAGTTTTTTCAAGAAACTTCAATATTTTCCTGATTAATAAAGCTGAATTAATTGATTCTACTAAGTATGTAAGTTCTCCTTCAATACCAAAATATATTGTTTCTGTGTTTTAGAAAGTAAAATTTTACTAAACAATACTTGTTTGCAGCAAAACTAACTGTATTTCCACGTTTATGCAACCTTATATAGTATTTCGCATTCTGATTGAGACAGGAATCTCAGTATCTGAGTACCAAGTAACAAATCACTGTCCTAACACCTTGTCTGAGGGAGAAGTGAATAAATTGCAAGATGTGCTTGTGATATCTTTTACAAAAACAGAGATGCCCAAGACTTGCCAGGTGCTGCTGCCATGTAGAAAGCAGATGGCTGAGTTTGAGTTTTCACCAAGATGTGAAGCTACTTTCCAGACAACTTTAACTAGAAAACAAAATAAAATAAAATAAAAAAAAAAAGGAAAAAAAAGAGTTCTAAGTGTCAATTATACTGTATTGCATACAGAGAATGACAGCAGTATACAGATAACATGACATCAGTATGCCTCAAAAACTTATGCATTACACATCACAGCTTATATGAAAATTATCAGGGTGGATAGTTAATAACAATTCTGATAAACAGAAGAAGCACTATCAGGCTGAAAAGGACAATTACAGTGGTTCACTTCTGTTTTAAAGGCAAAGGTAGAAATTATGCTCTGTGTAGAACAATTACTGAACATTATCACAGCCTTGGAACATATTATCTCTAATTTTAAAGTATAAAGAAAGGTTGAGAGATTGACAGGGAAGAAGATACATAATTAGACACATTTAGCAGGCCAGTAGGTTGCAACACATGAGAATGAGAGGGGTGATAAATTTACATCAGCAAACAAGAAGGCAGTAATACTTGTTTTCAGCTAGAAATTGAAATATTGATATTTTAGGCTCCAGAGGAAAAAACTATGTAATAGGTTTTTTTGTCATAACCATGATCCCCCCTGTCCATTCCCCGCATTCCCCACCAACAGAGGACCTAAGAATTATAGAAAAATGTTCTACAAACAGCTTGGGGATTTTTTAAAAAACATTGATTTATTTATTTAGAAGAAGATAATGGTGCCCAGGCCCAAAATGTCTGTTTTCTGAGGGTGAAGAACCACATGTATTCTTACAGCAACCAGCATAACAAAACTCAATCATGATGTAGCCTTTCAACACCACCACAAAATAAAAACTGACATATAAAAAGATCTATGTCCTACATTTCATAAAGTCAAATGCTTTTCTTTGATTAACCCTGCCTATGGAATGAATTCATACCATCAGATTTACTAGCTGTTTCATAAATACACATTTACACCAAGCCTGATACCATGTTTTCAGACATTAAAAAAATCACCAAAGGCTAATTCAAAATCAGGAAAGATTTTGCAAAGGCATTAAATTCACACAGAATTAGTCCCACCAAGTCCAACAAACTAACCAGACTCATGCAATTCTGTGAAAAAATCAGGGAAGCATGTAATAAGTTGGCAATTCAAGAGAGATGAGACAGAACAGATATTTTTAAACTCTTCAGAATAAACATGTCTTCCTTTGCATTTATACAGCACTTATTAGAAAGAGAAACCAGCAACTGAAGCCTCTGCTTATACACAGTGTCCATGGCTATAACAGTACTAGTATCCTTATATTGGATGGGTTTTTTTAATGGGATTGTAGAGTACAAAAAAAATCCAAGACTAAATAAGTAAAGGACCACAGAATAATGGTAGTAAAATTTAGCTCATGTCTGTAAGTACTGGAGGGAAAACTCTCTAACAAATAGGTAACTATGTCAGTATAAATTTAACTAGATAAGCAAGAATAGATAATCTGACACTTTTAAACTCCTAGGAAATACATCATTGCTCCTCCTTCTTTCTCAGCATTAACTGCCATCTTACCAACACAGAATCAGTTTACTTGAAGAGACTACTTCCATTCTAAAGCACGAAAAACTGGAATACATGCAAAACGTCTTAAACATGTTATAGATTATAACAAGAACTGGTTAATTTGTTAGACAGCAAGTGTGTTAGTCAATAATCTTCGTTCTGCCCACATCTATCTGAGCCAAGTTCTGCAGGCAAGATATTTAGAAACTTTTTCAAGAGTCACAAGGGTTTGACTTTAATTAATATATTTGATTACTGCTTACTTTCAAGAAAACAAACCAGCCAGCCTTCAAAGTTACTTTGAAAACAGAATGAAACACTTACATCCTTCTAAAAGAGTTATATGTTACATCAAATATTGCGTTCTTGCATAGACAGAACTTGGAGTTAATTTCCCTTTTATAAATACACACAAAAGAGAAACAGCACTTTTTACATCATCCCAATTTTCCTAAGTCCTGTAAAACACTGCTTTCAGCTGCTATTGCAGAAAAAGTTTCATGTAGAAGAAGAGAAAATCAGTATAAAGGCCAAAGAAAAAGGACAGTCAAATATAACCTGACTTAAAAGACTAACACCAATTAAAAAACTCAGTATGAGACCAGAAACCAACATATCATATTTGGGCATCAAATATTATCCATGATGTGTTTACTTAATTTCAAAAACACTTTGCTTGATCTAGCTCTTTTTATTTTGCATGCCATTTAACAAATGTATCTGCAAACGTCCCCATCAGTTTTTAAAGACCTTGCCATCATAATCAAGCTACCCAAGATCTTTGGCATTACACAGAAATAAATGTTGTTTGACTGTTGTTATATTATCCCATGCTGGGTCCAATTAAATTTCTTCCATCAATGTTAAAATGTATTTTCTATTTATGCTGACTTGCACTAAGAGTGGGAACACAACACCATGATGCCACAGGAATGTAACCTGACTATTGGAAGAATCCTAAGGACACAAGTGCACAACACGGTGACTATGATCATACCAAACTTCACCCATCTTTACACGGGTTTCTGAAGCTACATTTGATCATTGATACTTTCTCACTAGAAATATTCCTGGAAAGAATTAATTTCTGAAAACCAAAAAGTTTTGGCTATTTTTCCCTACTGGAATGGAGTCAGAAGCCTGCAGGCTGTAGGACAGGGAGGTAAAATAACTGAAAGAATAGAATCACAGAATGACATGGGGTTGGAAGGGACTCTGGAGATCAGATAGTCCAACCCCCTGCCAAAGCAAGTCCTCCTAGAGCAGGCTGCACAGGAACTTGTCCAGGCGGGTTTGGGTGTCTACAGAGATGGACACTCCACTATCTCTCTGGGCAGCCTGTTCCAGTGCTCTGCCACCCTCAAAGTGAAGAAGTTCCTCCTCATGTTTAGATGGAACTTCTTATGTTCAAGTTTGTGCCCTCCTGTCCTCTCACTGGGCACCACTGGAAAAAGACTGGCCCCTTCCTCTTGACACCCACCCTTCAAGTATTTATAGGCGTTGATCAGATCCCCCTCTGTCTTCTCTTCTCCAGACTAAAAAGACCCAAGTTCCTCAGCCTTTCTTTGTACAAGAGGTGCTCCAGGCCTCTAATCATCTTTGTGGTCCTCTGCTGCACCCTCTCCAGCAGTTCCCTGTCCCTTCTGAACTGGTGAGCCCAGAACCGGACACAGGGTTCCAGATCGGGCCTCACCAGGGCACAGGAGAGTGCCAGGAAAAGCTCCCTCGACCTGTTGGTCACACTCTTCTCGATGATCCCCAGAATGCCATTGGCCTTCTTGGCCACAAGGGCACACCGAATGAATGAAAATTTTTAAAAAAGTATTTTGAAGGTGAGGTGCAATTCCTGAACGGAAAACATTGTAAAGATTTCTGAAAACACTGCATAAAGCCTAAAGTGTTCAGTTTCTCTTTTTGCTACAAAGCAAAGATGACACTTCAGGTAAGGGTGACAAAATGAGAACCACTCTTTAGACCCAAGTTAAAAAGCAAGTCCACCTTTAACTCAGAGCAGAGCATAGATTTCTTCTGCTTTGGCAAGGCTACAGAGCCATAGTAGGGAAACAATGTAGCATTTTTGTTCAAAAGTGGGGGGTGGGGAAAAGTTGTAAAAATCTCTTATATGAAGTTTTTACTCTAGAAAAAAAAAGGATTTAAAGAGGTAATGGGTGACAAAAATGAACCTGGCCTCATGTTTTAGCTACTGATTTTATAACCTCTGCCTCAAGAAAGATCTCTCTTTGGTTAAAATACTGCAATTTTAGTAGTTTATGGACTTAAAAGTAGTTACAAAATGCAAGAAAGTTTACAGTCACAGTAATCTCGACTTTATATACACAAAAATTATCAAAGTTGAGATTACTGTGACTGTAAACTTTCTTGTGTTACATATTTAACAACAGAACATCAATAACATCTTAAAGCATTAAACAGGAAAAGATGCATACGTGTAATTAATTAGCTGCTGTATACTATTTACATTTCTAAAATGGCACATTGCAAGCTTAAATTTTAACGTTCTTTTATTAGTTTTTGGAAAAAGAAGATGGAAAGCCAAGCAAACATATAACCTGGGAAACAAAACCTTCAGAGCAAAAGTTTTCAGTTGGTACCTCCCACTCCATATTCAGTTTCTCAGGGACCATCATGCAGCAACAATCTGGCTAGAAGTAAGCAGCCAACGGGTGTGTAATTTGCATGTGAAAATATTTTTAGAAGACACATATGAATAGCATATGTTCTGAGCCTGAGCACAGTCTTCTAAATACATGCCCTGAATATTATTTTCCCAACATCCATAATTATTTTCCAGAAAATGATTCCTGATACAGATATGTTACTCTTCGAAAACAACATTTATATCAAACCTTAACACTAATTTTAGAGTTCACCTGGGAGACTGAGGGAGAGCCTCTGTATGATTAAATTTTCTCCTCTACACCTAAATATAACACAAAAAGAAAAGATGAGGTTTTTTTCCATTCCACTACGTGCTTAATGTCAACAGGCTTCAGTCATGGAAAACGCCCATTCCCTTTTCACAAATATGCCTTTTAGACATGCCTTTTAGAAATATTATAATAAACTCTTTTAAAGTCTTTACTGCCGATGTAATTACAAAGTTTGCAAATTATGCTTGAAAATAAAGGATATACTAATTCAGAAAGTTAAATCAGATAGCTGTGTTCACTTACCTGATCCAAAGCAGCTTCAAAATTATATCAGAAAACCCTTCTGCTCTTCCTCTGTTAATAAAAAACAGTTTAAAAAGGTAAAGACGGAAGTAAATAAAAGAAGAAATAGGCCATGTGCACATTGTTAGTTAAACCTAAACTAAATCTAGTAAAACTGGCACAACATGCTGGAGAGAACAATGTATGAGCAAATAGCAGTTTGACTAGATCCCAAAGTCATTATCACTCTGCATCTAGAACACCCAAAATAATTCCTGGTGACCCCGGAGTTTGCATCATGTAGTATTTATTACTTTAGGACAGTTTAATTCAGGCCAAATGAAGTTCTATGGTATTGAGAGATGAAAAAAATCCTCAGTTTCTTGTCTTTGCTAATGTGCAAACTCTCTTCCTCAAGCACATGGGAAAACTCAGGTCTGGATTCTATCTTTGGCCCAAGCTTTCCTTTATTCAAGCTGAACACCAGGGAGGAAAAAAGGACAGATGCCAGTAAATTATACTGTGATACTCAGCAGTATGTAAACAATACCTGAAATTATAGAATGGTTTGGGTTGGAAGGGAACTTTAAATGTCATATAGTCCAACAACCCTGCAATGAGTAGCCACATCTTCAACTAGTTCAGGTTACTCAGAGCGTCATCCAACCTGACCTTGAAAGTTTCCAGGAGCAGGGCATCTACCACCTCTCTGAGCAACCTGTGTTAGTGTTTCTCTCCCCTCACCATATGAAAAAATTTCTTCATTACAGCAAGTCTGAATCTACCCTCTTTTAGTTTACCCCGTCGCTACAGGTCCTATTAAAAAGTCTGTCCCCAAATGGAAGTTAACTTACCAAAAAAGCTGATTTTCATGCCTCCAAATACTTTATTTAAACCATAAATAAGAATCACTAAGGCTAAGAATACAATACTCAGTGAATCCTAAAATACCACTTGGAAAATCACTGCATACATACAACTACCAAATGAATCTACTTAACATTATTCAGTGGATTGCATTATTTGCCCAGTTTTAACAGTCAAATAGAGCAATTGAAAAAGAGACTAAATACACACATTTGATGTGTATGTAGAAACAACAGTCTCAGTGACTGCAGAGCTGGTCAGTTCCTCCTCCTACTCAATTTACCCAAAAATGCTTTATACTCCTAATGAAAGTACATAGAAAAAAATACATTCTCCACAATGAAAGCACTAATGAATCAAAACCTAAAATCTAAAAGAAGCAGTCTTCACAAAATTATCACCAAGTTTCATCACCATCTTTCTCCAGTCAGGCAATTACTTCCACCAATACAGCAAAATATGCTCAAACATTAATTCAAACTTCGAAACATTGCTGTACAGATTAAATAACTACAGCAGAAAGCTAGATTACAGACGTTACAATGGAGCCATCGTACTAAGAGATGACTTCATGATGTAAATCATACGATTCTAAACGTCTTTTAAAAATGCAACTGGCGTCAGCAACACGGAGGCATGCAGTACAAGAGAAAGCATTTTCCATGCTATCACTAGAATGATTTCCTGCCAGGCTGGCTTGGTCCACGCTGACAGCCTTCTTGATGTAATTGACGCAGAGCCTTGACCTAAATGCTGTTGCTGTTGAGCTCCTTGCAGCTCATGCTCAAGGAAAACGAGCCGATACAGATTCAAAAGTTAGCATCAGATACTCGAGATATACCAGCCTGAGACTCCGGGGGCAGAAACGCTCCTTGGGAGAGAGCCGCGCACCACCTCAACCTCTTGAACCTGAAGCCCCCATAAACAACTGCAAGGCAGGCTCTAGGCTGATTAAGAGAACAGATTTTTCAAAAGGGAGCCTGCACATCACCACAGCACGAACGGACAGATCCAGCGCCTCGGTACTAGGAGAGAAAGATAAGACCCGAGGTACCAAACCTCGGGCCAGGTTAAACCACGCCCTGGGCGTGATTTGGTTTCAAGCAAGTGCTCAATGAATCGCAGATGAACCTTCAACTCCCTGCCCCGAGCAAGGCGCGGCTGTGAGGCAGCAGCGCCGTCCCTCCCGTAACCGGTCGGGAACCGCGGGGCATGGGGCTGCCGCCTCCCGACGGCGAGCTGCAACGGGCCCGGCTGCCGCCCTTCATCCCTCCGACGGACGGCGGAGGGGAGCAGGTGCGGGCCCCCTTCCTAAGGAGGTGACGGAGGAGCGCGGTCGCTGGCAGAGCCGTCCCCCACGGAAAGCAGGCGCCTATCGTCCCCTCCCACTGCTCCGCATGATGGAGCGCGGAAGAAGAGCCGCGGGGGAGGGGAGGGGAGGGAGAATACCTCAGGGCGCTGACTCGCACAGCCGCCACACAGCCCTGCTCCCGCCCGCCGCCGCTGCCTGCTGGGAGCGGGGCGGGGCCGGGCCGGGCGGCCGGCAGGCAGGCAGGCATGGCGGCGGGGGAGGCACCGGGAAGTGCGCAGCGCTAGCAGCAGAAACAGCCGCCGCCGCTGGGCGGGCGGTGGCGCCGGCCGCGCTTGAGGCCGTCGGCCGCCCTGAGGCAACGGCCGGTGAGTGAGTTAACGGCCGTTAACGGTGAGGCAAGCGGCCGCTGAACCAACGGCCCGTGCGTTAACGGCCGCCGAGCGAGAGTGCTCGCGCCTGCGCCCGCCGGGCGCCCGGGGGGGGGGGGCGGGCGGCGCGG